>APFE031277334.1:140761-199063 GCA_000404065.3 Pinus taeda | reverse complement strand
ACTCATCAATGAGTTGGTCAATGAAGGGTGTAGGGAAGTTATCTTTGGGACAAGCTTGATTAATATCACGGTAGTCAACACAGACCCTGATAGTGCCTTGTTGTTTAGTGACAGGGACAATATTAGAGACCCAACCTGTGAGGGGGATGGGGTAAATAAAACCAGCTTTGAGAAGCTTTTCCACTTCCGCTTTAATAGCTACAGCCTTTCGGGGGTGCACGGGGCATAGACGTTGTCGAAGAGGCTTAGCACCCGGATAGGTAGGTATCTCATGCACCACAATGCTAGGATCGATGCCGATCATCTCTTCATAAGACCAAGCAAACAAACCACGAAATTCATGAAAAAGACCTATATAGAGCTGAATCTCTTCTAGAGTACAAGTTACTCCAACATGGATATGCTCGACAATCCCTAGTTTAACAGAGATGTCGATAGGCTGAGTCTGCGTGATGTTCCCCATGTTCCCTTCAGAAGACACTTGATAAATTTGAATAGGTGTCTAGAGAGGTTGAAAATGGAAACAAGAAGCAAACCGCTCAAGACAAGCAAGAATTTCCCGATGGGTAGGGAGGAATGAGGAACGATGGTGATGATCAGGCCAAGGAGGTTCCTCGAAAGACATGGTCTCAATGATTGCTTCATCAGAAGGAAAAAGTTCCTGTAACGAGTCTGAAGAAGCGCTATCTCCAAGCCAAGGGGGCTACATGTACGAGTCGAGAGCTCTACTCAAAGGAGCAGGTTCAGAAGATGGAGCCGATGCAGAAACAATTTCGACGTAGTTGAGCTCGACAGGACTCGACAGCATCTCATCATCCCAGGAGTCAACCTGATCAGGAAGGGGAAGAACCCACAGATCAGAGTGAACATAAATCATATTAATGGGGGCGACGTTGGGAGGTGGGAGTGAAAAAATGCCCATAAGGGCAGGATCTTTAAAGAGTCCAGCACCCACACTCTCAAGAGGGACTGAGGTATGCTCCACGAAAGGCACATTGCCATCAGAGGAAGAGGCGAAGAAGGAGAGTTGGTCTACGGTGATAATCTTCCCCTTATGAGGGAAACAAATGACACATAATAGAGATGAGGCCATGACTTGCATGGCATAGGTCTAGCTCCGTCCCAAAAGGAGGTTGTAAGTTAAATTGGTGTCGACAACTTCAACCTCTACTTCGACCATCTTCCCTTCCAATGTAATGGGCAAGCGCTGGAGGATACCATAAGGATGAGACTCTCTCCCATCAAAGGCTTCCAAGGTTGTAGGAGACTGGCTCAAAGTCGGAGAACCAATAGCCTTCCAACAAGTAATAGACATTATGCAAGTAGACGCGCCCTCATCAATGACAGTATGGTGAATCGTTTTGGAATTGATGACAACTTGAATAAGGAAGGCAATTTGGTGAGGTAGCCTTGGTATATGATTGTCTAGGTCAAAAGTAATCAAATTTGAGTCAGCCGGGTCAATGCCACTGATGGATGATAGCAAAGACTTCTTTTGAGAGGGGCAGCACTGGAGAACTTCCAAAGCGAACATAGCTGATGGAGCCTGGGCTAAGTCCTCAACGATGCTATAGTGCTGAGCAACAAGAGCATTGGGGTTGTACGAAGATTTCCAGAGTACACCTTTAGAAGGAGGTCATGACCGTTTTAGTGCTAGGTCTCTCAATATGAAGAGGACTAGAACTGGACGGAGGAGCACTAGAGGGGACCTCAGGCTCCTTCCCAGCAGGCGATGGATATTCTTTTGCCCAGGTACTAATGTGGATGGGAATCGTCCTAGCCATAAACACCTGAGAACCAAAGGGAGAAGAGGATTGAGACGGATCAGCCACCATTTGAGTTTGTTGCGAGGGAAAGGGATCCTTGAGGACGACAGGAGTTCCAGGGGCACCCTTCAACTAACGACTAACTTCGAACCACCTTGGGTAGTCTTTGGTATAGTGATCCTTGTCATAGATAAGGAAAGGATACTTAGGCTTGCGTTTGGTACCTTCCTCGGGTGGAGGTTTAGGGGAATCCTGCTTCGGCTGTTCAACTTTATTTTTCCCTTTTCCCTTCTTTTTCCCTTTAGAGGCTTTATTTTCCATGGTGGACTGGACGTCATTCATCTTGGAAGTATTACCAGCATTGGATACACCCTGAGAAGCATTTTCACTTGAAGCATTCTACTTTTGCTTTCTAGGGTTTGCGGAAGATTTCTTAGAAGGTGGATTAACAGAACCAATAACACCGTCAACAGAGGGCGTTGGCGGAGCTTTGGAAGTTCTAGGCCTCGGAGCATCAGGAAAATAATCATACAACGTATCGGACTAGGAGTAAACCAAGTCGAGGTACTGAGCATGCGCGATAGCTTTCTCTTCAGTTACACACGCTCCCATTGAAATGTCCCTAGCTATTGGACCGACAAATGAGGTTGTGAACCAGTCAGTCAAAATCTGATCGGGAATCCAAAACTTAATCAAATGGTGACATCGCCTCCATTCATGAATATGATCAGAGATATGTGTGGTCGTAGTCTGTTTTAAGGATGTCAGGAGATGCGTGCCCGTTTCATAGCGAATCGACAACTGAAAATGAGTTAAAAATGCCATAGCTAACGAGTTGAAGTCCTGAAAAGATCTGTGAGCTAACTCAATATACCACTTAGCAGCAGAGCCAGTGAGAGTCCGTTGAAAAAGGCGAAGTCAGATCGAATCATCAAGCCACGAGTTTGATGAACACAATAAATGATACGTCATAACATGAGCCTAGGGATCTTCTCCAGCTTTACCATCAAACTTGGGACAATCACCTGGAATTTTAGTTGGAACCGGCAGCTAATACAGATTATGAAGAATGGGATCATTGGTTAGTTTGGACATGTCCGGTAATTCCAACGTCGCTAAAAAGGGTAACTAAGGATTAAAGGACATTTGCGGCCGTGGGTAGGAGGTGGTCCCAGAGTTCCATCCAGTCGTTTGTTGCCCCCATTGGTTCTGTCCAGACGGACTTGGCCCATAAGGGTTCTGCCCATAGGAGTTCTGCCCATAGGGGTTATAGCTGTAACTGGACGGTTGACCCTGGACTTGCCCCCCAGCATTCCATTGATTACCAACTTGGCCTGCAGGAGCAACATAGGGTTGCTGGAAATTCTGATAAGAATTTACTTGTAGTTGTTGATAATTTTGATACGGGGAAAATTGGGCTTGCCCTTGGGGTTTTTGGGTACCATAAGGCGGTTGGGCTCCAAATTGGGCCTGGTAGCCAGGCTGGGTTTAATAAGCAGGTTGAGATTGAGATCCAACCTGAATATGAGAACTAGCTTGGGTCTGGAGCCTAGACTGGGGCTGAAAATCGTGTGGTGCTTGAGAAGAAACCATCATTTGAGTGCCCGATTGAGTAGTCCTAGACGGATGTCCTTGAATAAACTGAGGTTGAACCATCTGGCCAGAAGGTTGACCTAGCTGAGATTGAGGTTGACTCACTTGCCCAGAAGGTTGAGCTTGCTGGGTAGTGGGTTGTCCTTGCACAACTGAGGGTTGTCTTGATTGGTCGGATGACTGACCAGACTGGACAGTTGGTTGGCCTGGTTGATTTTGAGGCTGACCACTCTATCCAGTCGGTTGACCAGGCTGGACAGTTGGTTGGCCTTGCTGAACATACAACTGACCAACTTGCCCAGAAGAGTAACCTTGCTGCACTCTTGATTGGCCTTGTTGAGCATAAGGCTGACCAACTTGCCCAGAAGGGTAGCCCTACTAGATACCTTGTTGACCTTGTTGAGCATAAGGTTGTCCCGGGTTGCCAGAGGGCTATCCAAAATAGGTAAAGGAAGAACCACCATAGGCCAAAGGTTGTCCCGGGTTGCCAGAGGGCTATCCAAAATAGGTAAAGGAAGAACCACCATAGGCCAAAGGTTGTCCCTAGAAGGGTTGTCCTTGTGGGCCTCCAGGTTGCCCTGGATAAGGTTGTTCGTAAGACGGTTGACCTTGATGTGGTGGCCCTTGAAAATTTCTGGGTGGTGCTTGGCCACCATGATAAGTGGTGGTACCCCAAGCAACTGACAGCGGAATATTGACTTCAACCACAGGGTTGAGAGGCCATAGGTATGGGGTAATAAATATGAGCACCATGAGAATCATAATAATTAAATGGATTTTGAGGATCCGGATTCTGAAGAGCTTTTACATACTGATTGTATGCCCCCCCTGCTGGAAAGAAACCAGAAGAAGGTGGGGCACTTAGTGTGGGATCGAAAACTCCTGCCATTGGGCCACTATAGGTAGGACTAGTAGAAGGTCTGGCTATAGTAGTGACCACTGAAGAGGCAATGGCGGCAATGACAACAGGGGTTGAAGCAGCCACACAAACAGTTGGTATGGTTGGAACAGATGTGACAGATGCATTGTTAATTTGAGGGATGAAGGACTCTGAAGTCAGAGGGATGGTACGAGACCATATGGAACTCGAAAGGGGAGCCCTGGAACCAATGATGTCTGCCAAAGCATTGTACCTTAAAGGCAATGTGACACCAAGGGAAGTGACATGGAAAGGTGAAGTCCCTGTTGCACGGAAAGGCGAAGTTCCTATTTTCGTAGGAATAGGTATTTCGCTTTCTGACACAAAGGATTCTTCACCAGAGACGGAAGTCGTCTCATCCATGTAAGAGGAAGACCAAAACACTAGGAGGAGTAACGGGAAAGTCTTCCTCAGAAGGCTCCCAAATGGGGTTCCAATTAATATCGTAAGACTCGTCCTCTGGGGCGCGAGAGTTAAGCGGTTGGATACTCGGGATAATAGAGAGAGTATCACTAACAACCGGAACCTCGGGGGCAACAGAGGATGGAGACGCTTGGTCACTTGGAACGGGAGACGAGATCGATGATTCCGCCAGGATGAGTCACTTCAAAATCCTAGGAAAAATAACGAGAAAGAACACTACTCAAGCTAAACGCAAACAAGATCTAACCGGGTAAATGTGAACGTGGCCAAATAAATTTTAAGGCACAGGAACAAAACTTGACCTTTTCATCTTTAAAGAGTCGAGAAAAGGACCAAAAGATGACTCTAGTTGCCTTCAAATATTTAATGAGCTTGAAGTGACAAGTGCTCAGATGGACCTTTTCTTTTTAGGGAGTCCGAAAAGGAACAAAAGTGACTACTCTGGAGAACTAGGCAAAAGGTTTAACAAACAATCCGTAAAACTGCATATACACCTTGGCAATCGTATGAAAACCAAGGACTTTCCATACGACAGTCAATCTTCCCGAATGCTGTGTTTGGTGCGTTACGATTTGCAAGGCGGCATACATGGATTCTTATGGATAAAGGATGATAACCTAGTGGGGTCTCCCTAATATATACTCGATGGTACATGGGACCACAATTCCGTGCTAGACCGCTATTGAGTCACAGAAGGAGGAATCACCCAACCTTGAGTGATAACAATAGTGACTAGGTTTAACGACGCCGGAGCACGTCTCTAGCCTAGACATCTAGATAATGAGCGTTATGTTCCAATGCATTGTTAGATTTATTCAGTTTGTTTTAAGGTTGATCTTGAATTATGTTTCAGTTTCAGGCCCTACCGTGTGTATATAAAAAAACCTAGGATGCAACTAAAATAAGTGAAATATCCTTTTCCTTCGATGAACACCTACCTACGATAGGGAAGAGAGATCATTCCCAAACCAAGAAAACCAAGCCGAATAGATGCAATTACACAATGCATACAAACATCAATTCCTACTGTTATCACTCAGGTTGTCCCTAGGCTCCTGTAGGGATACGACCGAGGTAACCACAAACCAATCTTTGGACTGCAGGTTCTAGCCCACCTGCAATCAGAGAGGGCTCTCTCTTGATGATTTAGCTTTGTTGATGATGATTTTAGGCTAGTTATTGGGTTCGTGGGTTTTGATTTTTTGTTTGGATGGAAGAAGATGCTTTGGAGCAGAGAGGCATGGATAGGTGATAAGTTCAACCCATTGGGCATGGAGTCATGGATTAAGGCTTGCTGTTGCGTTTTCTTGGTCACAAGAGGATTGTGGAGCGGGATAGCTACACATGAGACAATTATCGATTTGCTAAAAGGATGGAAAGATGGTCAGGGATGAAAGGCAATTAAGAATCTTTCATCAAAACTTACAGGGAGGAGAAGTGAATGAATGGTTATCTAAGAGAAGTTAAGAATTCCTAAACTATCATTCATATGTGAAAGAAATAGTGTAAACAAGATCATTTAAGTATGCATGTTCATAACTATTCCTGATGAAAACATGAAGAATTGCAGAAATTGAGCCTAAGGTGCAGTTAACCAAATCCTAAGCTATTCTTATTTTCTGCAATTTAGATGGCGGAATGATGATAAAACAAACATGTAAAACTAACATAGTTAAGAAACACTTATTGAACCATGTAGAAGCACAGGAATTCCACAATCACTCCCCGGCCAATTAAACATAGCAGACAGTTTCAGAATCCATGCTTTCAACAGTCTTTGATTATAGAAAGCATCACAGTTATAGTGCGAGTTTCTGCTTGAGAGAAAGATCGGAATAACAAAGATCTAGCTACTGATCAACCAACCAACCCCTACTCCATTTTTCAGGGTGGTATATATAAGCAAAATATCTGAAGTCATTTATTACAATTGACCTAAACAGGTCTGCAGGGAAAAGTTTTTTCTAAAAACCTAATTGTTGCTGGAATTAAATGCAAGTAAGTCCTTTGGGCTGCGCCAGAGGCAGCTGAATCAAGTTGAGTTGATGAGGTGTCCTGCGTGACTTGGTGTAGTGGTTCTGTCATAACTATGCCTTGAGTCTGGTCCACTGATCTTCTGTGAGTTTAATTTGCAGTCATTGGTGCTGGTGAGCCTTCAATGCACCTTCAATTGCTTCTTGACCTTCAGAGCTTTCGTTTTAATGTTGGATTTGCCTCGAGCCCTGAGAAAATCTCCTCTGATACACTTTGCCGCTACATTGATGGTCTTCGCCGCTTCCTGATACTCTTTGACGTGCTTTTTGTCTGCATATTTGATCTGATACTCTTTAATCTTTGCTGCTGGTCTCTCTCTGTCTTCAAATTCGTTTAATCTGGCAAAATCGGGCAATTTCGGGCTTTTTCGGTGCAAAAAGGGCCAAGGAATCAAAAGATTCCTTAAAGATTCCACAATATGGCTCATTTCCTGTAGCGATGCGCGATTATCGCTTTGCGCTAATCGCGCATCGAAAACTGCCTCCGTTTCTTATTCCGGAGCTCCGAAGCTCGACTTTCGTGCTTGCGCATTTTTCCCTTTTTTTGGCTGCTGACGTCAGTTGTACGGCGGATGACGTCAGTGAGGTGACGTGGCATGGTGATGTGGCAATGATCTGGTCGGCAGGGCGACTCATATTTTTTTGCGATGCGATATACTTCTTTCGATACGATTGCAATATCGCATCGGTGGAGAATGAGAAGGTATTTATTTTGGAAACGCGATGCTTGCGACCGCCGATATCGCGATAGCGCATCGGGAAAAAAGGAAAGGGGCACACCTATGTGGTATAAAATATTGCGATATGCCGATCGCGAGATGGCATCGGCAGAGCGTCCATCGGGAAAAAACAACAGCGAGCCATAATACCCTTGCAACCTCCGATTGCGATAATCGCGTTGGAAAGGGTTCACCAGGATTGGGAGAATGTTAAGGCAATCGACAAGGGTTTATTGCGATCGGAAGGAGTGAGTATGTGCTTTTGAAGAGTATTTGAGGCCTCAGAAGGGTTTCGATAACCTAGAAAGGAATTTTATGCTTTGGAAGGAGTCCATTGCATTAGAAGATGGTTTGAAGGGGCAACATGAGGGTTCTTGCCAAGTTTCAGATACACTGAGCAATTCCCGGGGGTACTTATGGTTATTTTCAACCAGAGGGAGGGGATATTTACATAAGGGGATTATTTTCATAGTTTTTAGTAAGGGGAATGGGAAATAGATAGGGAGCTACATAGTACAGTTAGTAGTTAATATGGAGATGACAAGAAAGCGCTAAGTTTCAGAGATCTTAGGCTTCAAAGGGGAGATAGAGCTTTGTAGAGAAAGTATGGATCCTCCTTGAGTGAAGCAGATCTTCACCCAGACTAATGACATGGAGAATGATGAAACTAAGAGACATCAAGCAGATCTTGACCTCTTTTTGGGGAAATTAGTTAATGATTTGGGGAAGAGGAAGAAAGGGAAGTTAGTTATGCCTAGTTTGAGCTCCTTCACATGAAATTGCCTGATGATTGTGACCTGAGTAGAGATGATATTTTGAAAACATAGAATTGATCAGAAATCAAGATTTTGCAACGTCAAAACTACCTACCCAGCCTACTTACCTAACATTTTCTCTTCTTTTGGTTTGGGTGCACTTAGACTTGCAGACCCAACATTTCAATTTTTTCTTTTTATGCCTTTCCTATCTACAAACTACCCTTATTTCTTCCAAGGGCCCAGATTAAGCAGTTGGGATCCTTTGATTCTCTACCTATCTAGGAATCTTCCAAGATTAAGCTATTTGGACGGATTTTCATTCTCTATATTCTAAAACAGGAAATTGAAACCTAGGGAGACCAAGATTAAGATGTTTGGACCTCCCTTTAGCTGAGAATTGTACAAAACTGGAATGATTCTTCAAAATTGGAATGTAGTAGATGAACTTTGAGTAGCCTTCTTTCCTTGGTGACTGTTTAGCAAATATGGAGCATTGCAATGCAAAGTATGACATATTTGGCCTGTAAAAATGTCAATCATGAAATATGAGTAACCTGCTGCAGCAGGAGGCTAACACCTACAGTGCATGGGAACTACTAATGAGATATTTTATCATTCGCTTTTCAACATGCAATTTTGAAATGCAAATTCACTTTCACTTTCGCACACTAGATGAATGCAAACTTTTGATTTTTGATTTTTTTTTAAACTCGACGAAACAAACAAGCAAGTGTAAAAGAACCAGTTGACCCAAACAATTGTGATCTATGTTCGGTAGTGAAGAGAAATCGAATCAATAGCAAAGACTGGTTCGATAACTGTCACTAAAAATCAACTTGAAACAAAGAAAGTGGAAGGCCCGATCAAACCAATAAGAGGCTGTAAACGAATCTTGAGCAGGCCAGCAACCAAGACAATTGATTCAAGAAACTTGAAATAACGAACTAGGTCACACAGACAAAAAAATGCAAAATTTTTTCAACCAAGCCAAAGAACGAGTGCGTTGACTGTAAAAAATGAAAAACAAATGACTGAGCAAGCAAAAAACAACAAGGGATCAAGTGGATTGGCAAAATCAGGAGGTCGAATTGAGAAAATCAATCCTACAGGTATCGTCGGAAGTGGAACACTAGAAACTTGCGCTGAAAAAGAGCTAGTTGTAGCAACAGAGCGCTGTCAGCGCAGGAGTACATGCCTTTCCTGTAATGATCCGATTTCCAGGATCGTCGCAACTATGTGGTGTTATTCTGCGATGCATAGGATTTTACAAAAGGGTGATCGCGATGTCAACGCGACTGTTAAACTAAAATCCGCGATGATGCAAAAAATAATGGCAAACAAGCCAAAAACTCCCAAACCAAAACCAACCAATCTAATAGATAATAGAGGGACCTCCCAGATCAACTTAGGGGATCCAAAAGACTGCTAGTAAATCCCCAAAAGCAAAGAGAGACCAAATTCAAAATCAAAACAAGAGTAAAGAGAAAAACATAGGATAGACTCCCCAGTGGAGTCGCCAATTTGTGATGTAGGAAAGTGTTCCCTCTACAGACAGAGGCAACCCCTCTAGCCCTAGAGTGGGTCTAGTCACAAACAAGGACAGATCAACAATATCTTTCCTTAAACAATTAAAGTTGGAGGCCTACCTCAACTGGTGGTTGATGGAGTTCTGTTGCGCTGCTCCAGCTTTCTCTTCCTTCTCCTTAATGAGTGATCAACCTGAAACAATGCAAAGGAAATACAACAAGGCACATAACTGGATACAACAATGAACTATTTACTCACAAGGTCAAGAAGTCATGAGCTATCAAGTACATTACATTGATTGCATTAATAATGAAATAAGAGCAAGCTTACAACTAGAGTCTTGACGTCACAAGCCTTCTCAGAAGGATCCAACCAGCATGTTCTTCAAGCATTCACTCTTTGAAGATGGATCTCCCAACATACAAAGGTCTCTCTCTCACTCATAAGTTTGACATGAAATAAAGGGCACTTCACAACCTTCCCCAAGCTATCAACACTCTCACACTTACCACACTCACACAAGCTATCTATCAAAAGCACTAACAACACTGCTCAATCCAATAATTTGCCAACTACCAACTCGCTGATCATATCAAAAGTGAGTGTTTAAATAGGAGAAGGAGTCTCCATGAAAGGGGGAAGAGAGAGCTTATCACCAAGGAAGGTAGCACAATTGATGGAACTACCATGCTAAGGAAGGAAGGGTGACACAAACTAGGCCAACAACCAAGTCTGGAGTCATCCAGAAGACCGACTATTGGAACAAATTCGCCCAATCTCGGTCATCGCGAGTACATAAATGATATTCAGCGTTGACATCGTGAGTGAGCAACGCAGATAGTCAGATCATTGTTGAAGATAATAAGCATCCTCATGCTATAGCATGAAATTGGACCATCATGGGAATCAGATGTACTTCCGTGTTGGTAGCGCGGATGGGCTGTTCAGGAGCGCCTTTCAGCGCCTTTATTAAGCCGATAGTCGCGATGAGGCAGATAACTTAGGAAAAGTGGGTCAATTAGCAGTATAGGAGAGCATTTTTTCAGCATGAGCATATTTCACTTAGATACATGGCACAGTAGATGGACTGGGAGTGAAGGTAGTGACAAATTACTGTGTAATAGTTATACTGTTGCCAACTCTGCATCTACACTGAAACTCCTCCTCATCTGTTGTTGCTGCAACTACAACTACTGCAACTAAGAAGCATCCAAAACACTGAATCAATTGTGTTTATTATGATGCATCTATCTCCCGAGTCCTGAATGCTACTAGAATCTACATTATCACTGAAGAATATGCGCTGCTTCCAACTCTGTACTGAGTCATCTACTCTCCTGTCAACACTGTGCTCCTTAACATCTGATTGCTACTAGTCTACAACTATCATTCTAGTACTGACTACATCAAATGGCACTGATCCATCCTGATACTGAATAATATGGGCCCCTATAGCTAGGTAATAATCCATGAGGTGGACTCCTCAAGGACCCTGCCCAAATCTGTATCTCACTGGGGCTACAACTCCAAGTCACCCCACCTCACTCCTAGAGGTATGGCTACCAACATTGCGAAGTCTTCCTCCAACCTGGAGGATAACTTGTTGATCTCAGCTGACGCTGCCTGCTAGTCCTACTTCTCTGGCTTGTCCTTCTTCTCGAGAGGACATTGCATGTTGTAGTGAATGAACTTGTCACCTTGAAGCACTTAACCTTTTACAGGTACTTCTTCCTCCTTTGTTCCCCTTGCCCATGGTTGGAACCCTTTGATATGAGAGCCACATTCTCTTCCTCCTTCACCACCTTGAGCCCAATGTTATTGCTACCACCAATGGAGCTCTCTAATAGAGCTCGCCTCAACTCCTCTTACTGCAAATCATCCCACATCCTATCCCAATATGGTAGATTGTCTCTTCCCAATATACTTTGGACACAAAATTGCCACTCCTCAGAGACATTGTTCAGTGCCATTCTCACTAGCTTTGTTGGTTGAGGCATTCCCCCAACAACTGCAAGCTGGTCTCGGACCTCCTGAATCCTAGTGAGGAAGGGACCTATGTTTTCCCCATTCTACATCCTGATGCATCTAACCTTTTCCTCCAGGAACATCTTCTGCTACTCGGAAGTGCCCTGATATAACGTGGAGAGAGTAATCCACATCTCTTTGGCAGTATCCTTCCTAGCTATGTGTGAGACAATGTAGTCCTGAACTCCATCTAGGATCAAGCGCTTCGCCTGCACCATCTCCTTTTTGTATTCCTTCAGCTGATCTACATCTTGAGGAACTGCCACAACACTGTCTATGTAGAGCTTCAAGCCATATTCATCCAATAGGAACGACATCTTGGCTTTCCAGATGACATAGCTGGAGGAGCCCTCCGACCCATACTGATCTCTAAGTCCCGCTGTGGCCATCTCAAAAACTATCGAAAACCCTCTCTTTCCTTCTGCTTGGTTGTTGCTCTTCTACTCGCACTCCCTTTTGGAATGCACAAATATGCTAGTTGCTACTACCAATCTGCCTGGAAATCGAACTTCTAAGACTCAAAGTTCCCTGAGAGAAATTTTACCTTTGTTGTGTGTGCTTTTCTCTTCCACTTGACGCTGATTCTACTACTACAAAACCCTCCGTGTCTAACCAAGGAATATACTGAGTGAAAATTTAAGTTGCAGCTGCTCCCTCTAACTTCTGGAATCACTATTCCGGGCAATTCGTCTTTTCTGCAACCCTGCAACTAAAAATTGAATTTTTTTGCCCTAAAAATTCAATCTGCCTGTCAAGGAAGTGTGTCGCCTCAAGAATTTCCATTTGTTTCTCCCTTTGCACAGTGAAAGTCTCTTCTTCACTTTTGAACATCCCGAATGATCACTCTCGCTTTGACACCATGTGAAAATTCCAAAACTGAAATCCTATTGCAACAAATGGAATTTATTTTTCTACTTTTAGTTATTTTAACAATTTATCTACTATGAAAAAAAATCAAATAAATCACACTGCAACCTTCACAAATAAAATTATGTGGAAAATAAATAGGTTTGGAATTTGTGAAAATACTAGCACACACACATAAAAATGAGACCGTTATTTTTGGACAAAAGTCCTCGGAAAAGCCCAACTTGGGAAAACGGATGCAGCAGCTGAGGGTTTTTATTATTAAGAAATAGTGAAAATCTGAGTACAATCTAGATGCATATATTAGTAATCCACTAGAGGAGAAATTGGCCACAAAAATTAGTGAGAGAAATTTGTCTCACCCGACACTATTCCAACTCCAAAATTGGCTCTGAATGGGCTCCATGAAATCCCTACATCAAGCTTGAGCATCCACTAATATCCTTTGCTTGGAAATACAACTGATCAAGCCTTCTGCCTAATCTATCCTTTGAGAATGACTTAATGATCCCTTCCAAAAATATTCCTGGCCTTCAGCAACTGAATCGACTCTCTGTCTGGCCAAATCGAACTGTTGCCTCTAAAGCTTCTGTGCTGCCTCTGCACAACCTAACTGAGTAAACTTGGCCCTATCGTAGCTGAATCTATGGATCTGGAAAATCTCCTCCGAACTCACTGTCCCTGCCCCTGGCTCACTACTTCATTCTTCGGCTCTCTCGAAACTGACTGCCCCTACTCTGGAAATTGATCTTCCAAGGAAATCGAACTTTTGGTGTTTTGGTGTATCTTCTCCAAGTGCCCATCGAATTCCTCTTATAATCCACTGTTGGAGCACCAACGACCAAGATTAAAACTTAATCAATGGATAGGATCATATTGAAGTCACTTTGTGTGGGTTTCTATATGATTCACACCTTGACTTAATCAATGCTAATTAATTAACCATATTCCCTAAGTTTAGACTTAGGAAATATTTAAAAACTGGTTAATAATCTAATGAAGTCATTTCTAGGTGGAATTTCTAGAAACGATTTCTAGGTTTTGGAGATATCATGTATTCTAGCTTCTCTACCAAATTTCGTGGCTAGAACACATCCGTTGCTACATAAATTAACAAATTGTTGGTAATTTTATCCATCATCCAGGGGCCAAAGTCCCCATATGGCATCCTCTAGAAATATTGGACAAGTTCTATAAAATTTGGCTCCTTCAACCATAAATGGTTAAATTTAAAAGGAGGAGCCTTAACTGATTGCACCCCAACCCAATTCATGAGAATAGGGAAATTGTCAGATATGTTAGCTGGGAGGATCCATGAGATCAAATCCATGAGGCAACTAATAGTTGACTCGTGAATAAAGAAACGGTCAAGGAATTTTGATATGCATTGATTTCCCCAGTGGCCATTCTTCCAAGTGGGTCCAACAGAATCGGGCTTGATATCTCAAAGCGATTTCTACAAGAAAAATTCCTTGAAGTATGCTCCAATGGGCTAGGACGGCTGAGGGAGCTCCAGATTTCAGTAGAATCAAGGGAGAAATTAAAGTCCCTAGCGAATATCAACAAATCAAGGTCTAGTATACCACTATTGTCAACCATGTTCCAAAATACTTTTCTGTTCAAGAAGGGTGCATAAATGTTGATTATCCGGAGTTGAATTTTTGTGCCCGACGACCCCCTGTGATTAATATGCCTGCAATAGTGTTATATTATTTGAAATTATATTTGTCAAGGTTCCAAATTACAAACAGTCGTCCTGACAAACCAACGGCGTTGGTTGTGCACACAAGCTAGTTTGGAAATATCAGTAATAAAAAACCCCACGCCTTTTCCTTGCAAGTCATGTTTTCTTGGAAGAGTACAATCTCAGGTTTGTAGATGGTGAGATTGTTTTTCAGAGATCATCTTTTTTTTTGCCGATCCCAATCCTCGAACGTTCAGAGACATTATAGTCATTTGGGAAGGTCAAAGTTAGGTGTCTCTACTCTAAGGCCCTGAGATTTAGATAGGGAAACATCTAGGTGGCCAACCTTTAAAGAGGCACGCTCGATGAAAGGAGGGGCTAGACGATCTGACAACTCTTGAAAATGTGTCAGAAGCTCATACAGGGAAAAAGTACATTTAGATATTTTCTTGAATTTGGCACCTCTATATCTTTGAGTGGTAACCTTCTTACAGGACACAAGGCTAATGGGAACTTCGTCAGCAACAAAGAATGATTTCTTTATCGTCAGAGGTTCCATGGTGTTTAGTGAGTCATGGGTAAGATCCTTCAGCTCCATATCTTATGAGAATGGAGTGAAGGTTTGGTCGAAGGGAGTGCAAAATTTAATGGGAGAGGTGTAATATGGGTCATCAAAGATTTGGGTCTAAAGCGGAGGCTAAGGGGAAGCAGATGGTTAAAAGGATGGATGGCACAAAGTTGAGTTGATGGGATTTAATAGTGCCAACAGAGGCTTGGAAATGATGAGGGGAGATGCTTTAATGACAGGGTTAAGGTAGAAGATTAGAGTGGGAGGGTCAAAACACTGAGTGAGAGGGAGAAATATGCGAAGTATTTTTATCTGAAACATTACATGTGGGGAGGAAGGTGATACTTGGCACCACATGGAGGATAGTGGAGTGAACCCAGGAAACCTTTCTTCTCCCAACTGTGTTGGTAGCGTTCCCTTTGTTGACAAATTTGAACTCGTTGAGTGTCGATTACATACTCTACGACCTTCATAAAATATGTTCGGTTAACTACGAAGTTCAGAATTGGCTGTGATTAGTTGTGTAACATCCCCAGATTAAAAGTTCATGTAATAAATTTAATAAAGGAAAAATAAGACCAAGGTCATGGGACACGTATTCTGAGATAAATGCTGGGAAAAACGTAGTGATGGGGTATCATTGGTGATTAATTAATGGCTAAGGAAATTGGAAAAAGGAATTGGCAAAGGCAAGCTAGCATTAATTGGCATTTATTTATGAAAATAATGGAAAATAAGAGAAAAGGGAGGTGAAGGGACATAGATTTGCATGAGAGGGAAATTAAAGAGAAAATGAAGGAAAATGAAGAAAATACAAGCCTCAATAATAAAAAGGCTTCTAAGGATAAGTTCATGGCTTTTTTTAGTTCAATTTTGGGGCTCTCTTCTATTCTTTCATTCTCTCATTCGCTTGTACACTTAGAGCATTCTTGGAGTCTACTTGGAGCACTCTAGTTTTCACTTGGATTGGAGAAAGAAGGCAAAGTAAAGTAGGTGAGCACAAGGGAACAGGTGGATTAGAAACTAAAATTGGATTTCTTGTAGGTATCTAGTTTCATGTATGATTTCCTTGCTAGTTTTGGCATGCATGGTATATCCATGTGGTTTCTTGGTTATGTGTTATCATGGGCATGGATATTTGTCTAGATTGATAGTGGTTTTAGCCTTTCCTTGCCATTCTTCGATAACCATGGTGTTGTGAGTCTTCCCACTTGATTTTTTCTGATTGGTGCTAAGGTTCCTTATGGATATGGGTTGAGTTATTAGTTCATGGAGTCGTTAGTTGGGACAAATTCTCTGGAAGCCCTGGAACAACTTGGGTTGAGTTACTAATCTTGGAGCCTAGGTCGGGACAAACTCTTTGGAGCCCTTGATGATTTGAGTTACTAGTCCCTAGAGCCTGGTTGGAAAAATGCTTTGGAGCCTTGGAAGGTTATGGGTTGAGTAATTAGTTCATGGACCCACAGTTGGAACAAACACTCTGGAGCCCTGGACAGCTTGGGTAGAGACCGATTTGGTTGATGTTACTAATGTTTGATCGTGAGGTGGAATCACTAGTTGAGGGTTGAGGTTGTTTTGCCTCTAGAAGCCATGGGTTTGGTTTTATTTGGTTCATTCCATGAGATCCCACATTCACGCTTGGAATATGGCGCAGGGGTGATTGGCTGAAAAAAGATTTGGTTCGGCCCAATCTATGGTCAGGTGGTATGTGGAAATACCTTACTTGGTTGGAATTTGTCATATGTTAATATGATGTCTTTTCTATTGTGATCTATGAGTATATGCATTGGTTATTATGGTGATATTATGGTTGAGTTGCCATGGTTTATACACTGGTTATATGATGTATATTGTCTATGGCTCTTGACATGTTTGATGAATATATGAATGATTGATGAATGTGTGGATTAACAAATGTTATTGCATCTATCATGAGAGGGCATTAGACCTTCTTGGTGAATTTCAGATACGTTTCAGACTTGTATGTTCAGATATGCATTCATAACTTGTAGATTACATGTTTTCCATATGTTTAACGAAATGACTGTCATGGTTAGGCCTAGTTAAGTCAAGTCCCTGATCAAGTTTTGTATGAATGGATTTTTCCTGATGTTATTTATCATTTTGGAAAGTCTCATTAAGCTTTGGGCAGTGGTATGGAGGCTAGCTTGAAATGGTGGCTCAAAATCCATGACCACACCCTCTGAGTTGGAAGTTTTGGGCCATAACCACACCCTTACAAGCTTATGCATGCGGTTGGAGGCCTATAACCACATGAAGCCTTGTCATGCATGTGGTTGTGGGTCCATGTCACTAAAAAGGTATTCTAGCTTAGGGTTTGGTCACTTGGAGTGGTTGTTTTGTTCCTAGGTGTCCTGTAAGACTTGAAGGATGTTAGTTTGTGGTTGTTACGACCCCACTTCCTTAATTGGATCTAGGCTTTTGGGTCATGTAATAATAGCTCTCTATCTCATGTTTACCCTGCAAGGTTGGTGAAACTGGGTAAATGTGGGAGGGGTGGTTACAAGTTGAGTTTGGTCACATCTTAATATAGGTTTGTTTTTTTCAACTATTTGTTCTTGCATGGATACTGTGTGAGCAGGTTAGTGCATTGAGTCAAAAAGTCACTGCCCATGTTCCTGTAAGTATGTGTGGATCATGTGCGTCTGACAGAGTTGGGAAATGAACCTATAGCATAATTGAGATCACAATAATGTAAAGAAATTTTGAAAAGATACCTATGCACGTGCTGGTGAAATGTTATAAAGTACAATTATAAGCTCATCAACACACACACACACACACATATCCTACTTATGCAAAACAAAGGGTTATTTTTTATAACTAACACACACATCTGTATGAGTCTTTGGCTATGCTATTACAAAATATGTTACCCGTAGCATTTGGAAGCTGAGAAAGCCAACATATAAAAGAGTGACGCATATGGTGTTTGTGCAAGTGTAATTGATCTTGCAGAGTGATATCATCACTGGCTTGCATATAGGGTGATTTGATTAAAACAATGAGAGATGTGTTTGTTTGAGAACTAGTGCAATGAACTTGAGAGTGCTTTCACTTTAAAGTTAAATAAACTTAAGCTAGGACAAATCATATTGTTGTAATTATGGAGTTCTCACATTTGGAATGGATTATAAATGCCATAATATCATCTATCATGATCATTGTATTATGATCTTGGTACAGGCTTAGTGTAAGTTTTGTTGATTGGTTTTTCATATTATGATAAAGTATTGGATTGTTATTTGGCTGAATGTCACTATCATATATCATGTGTTGGATGGAAGAGGAATTATGAGAACCTGATGTATGTAGTGCCTTATTGTTGATACTGACAATGGAATTGACAAATCTATTTGGGTTGGTTATATTTTGATAATTTACTTGCATATTGATGATTGAGTAGAACTAAGGTTTGACAGTGACACATTGAGTAGGTACATTGAAATATATGGAAAGTTGACGAATTCTAGGGTTTTCAATGTTGGATTTATCTGATCAGATGCTTCATGACATGTTGATATGTTTATGATTAATATGAGCATATTCGATTGAAGCTAGGTGTAATTCCCTCCACCCACATCTACCCAAGTAACTAGCCAACTGGGGTAAAAATGTGACAAGAGGCTACTATGATTGTATTCAACCTCCTAGGCGACCTTAGGGAAATGGAATCGACGGAAACACATCATACAAAACTTCCACATAATCAACATGACTCCTAAGAACCATCCCAACCTTTCTAGTAACCAACCCTTGGGTCCCACTGAGGTTTTAGACCACTTGATGGCTAGACACTCCCATGATATGGACCTGACAACGTCCAGGAGGCTCTTGACACTCTCATGACAAGGCATTCCAGCGTCCACAGACTATTTTTCTATGTGCTGTGCTAACATCCCCGAGATTTGAGCCACTTTTTTAGGCCCAGAGCCCAGGTCACTGCCCAGAATTGAATGCCACCTTCAGAATAGAAAGATAACAAGGAAAAAATGATGCAAATGCAAATACTTGAGCAAGCCCTTAACCAGACCCCTACTAGCCATGAAAAACACTTAGTCAAACATATCAAAAAGATGCAACCTACAGTTGTAAACAACATATTTAAGCATAGGGGTCTCATACTTATCTGAGAATCGCTATGAAGCATTGTTCCCTTATATCATTTGCTACATTATCATCTATTAGGTCATAGATACATTGTTCATTCATTTACAAGTAAAAACATGATGAGAGCCATACATAGCCATTGTCATAAAACATATACATAACCATCATAATAGAAACATAAATACCAAGGAAATTACAACCATATGATCCACATATAAACCAATAAAATACTCATATAATTACAAGGTGAAATAACCTCATATTGATGATGTAAAATCCAAACCTGAAATGGGACTACCACGTTCCACCCGACCATAGAATGTCGGAGCCAAATATCTCTTCATCCATTCACCCCCATGCCATATTTCAAGCATGAATGTGGACTCAAACCAAAAGAACCAACCAGGGCATCCCGAGGCTAAACCACCTCACCCTCATAAATAGAAACCAAGATTTACCATAATCCATCCCAAATCACTAGGCCAACATAATAAACATGTAACAATAGGCTTTTCCATGATCTCCACTAGATCATTAGGCCAAAACAACCATGGATGACACCAGCTTTCTCCACCTACACCGTGAGGAATTTTATTGTCTCCTAGTCTCTCAGGTCTTACCACAATCCACACTGGATCACTAGGCCCTAAACCGAGACCCACTCTCTAGGATTTACCACATATACCAACCCAGGATTAATAGGCCCAACAGAGAGAAATACACCTCTTGGATTTACCATATATCCTGCCAATTACCAGAAGGGATTCATAGGCCCACCGAGGCAACACAAAATATAGATTTACCGAAACCCATAATCTAACCAAGGGTTACTAGGCCATGTGTTCTATCATTCAGAGATCCACCTCACTCAGTTTTGAATCTATCCGGCAATCCAGATCAACCAAAACATGAGAACCCCATCACACCATGGCTATTCAGAAATGGAAAGGCTAGTCTGAAAACACTGTCACACCTGGAAAAACCCATGCCATAACAACAAAAGAACGACATGCAATACTATGACTTCCAAATCTAGTAAGGAAAATACACATGCAAATCAAAGAATACTGTTGTAGCTGCTTGATCCTTCTCCTCCTTTCTTGCTCCTTCCTTCCTCTTGCCTTCTTTGCCTTTCTTTATCCAATTTCCAAAATGCTCCAAGAAAACTCTAAGTGTCCAAGAGTGAATGAGAGAGAGAGAGAGAGAGAGGGGGAATAATGAGAGAGATCCAAAACTAAATTGACAAAAGGTACCAACTGACCCTCAAAAGCCTTTTTATCAATGAGGCCTTTATTTTCTTCATTTTCCATTATTTTCCTTCATTTGCCTCCTCACATGCAACCTGTGACCTTTCACCTTCGTTTTCTCCTAATTTCCATTATTCTCATAAATACATGTGCCAAAAATGCCATTTTTCTTTTCCAAAGCCTTAGCCATTGCATTTGCCAATTTCCTTAGCCATAATAAACCGAAATAACACCCACACTAGGATGTCTTTCCCAACATTCAACTTGGAATAAGTGTCCCATCAACCATAGTTATTATTTTGGCCTTTATTAACTTTTATTACATGGAATTTTCACCAGGGTTGTTACAGAACCCTCCCCCTTGGGGGACAGTGCCCTTGGTGTTCAACCACACCTATACCTAAGCAAAACCATTAAAAGGAAAACATACTTCCCATGGAGCTTTATAACATAGCCTGATGCAGTATTTACAATGATTGCCCTACTAAAAAGAAAACCAAAATGACAACATAACAACATGACAACTATAATGACATTACACCCATACCGATTATTAGAGATTTATAACACAATTCATGGCAGTATTTACATACATATACATATGTACGTATACAAAAACATCATCAAACATGTACCAAAACATATACTTAAACACCATACCAAAATTATTTCGCCTCAACCGAAAAACAATGAAGGATACATAACCTGTATCTGATCTGCCATATCTCTTGTAGCTTCATTGGGACCAAAGTGCTTCCATTGTACTTTAACTTGCTTGATTGCTAGGTTCCAGAGCAACACCTTTTTCTGCTATATACATTGAGGCTCCGACTGAAATTTTCCATCTAGTTACACTTGCAATACAGACTAGTCAATCACATGATCAACATCTTTAACATACTTCTTAAGCAATGACACATGTCAAACATCATGGAATTTCACTAACGGAGGCAGTACAAGTCGATAGGCTACTAGCCCAATCGTCTCAATAATACTGAAGGGTCCACAAAACCGTGGTGCCAGCTTAGCACATGATCCAATCCGTAAGGAGCTCTTCTTTGGTTTGATGCACAGGTACACCTATTCCCCAACCTAGAACTCCTTGAACAACCTATTCTGATTTGCATAACTCTTTTTCCTATCCTATGCTGCATTTATATTTTTCTTTACAAACTACATTTCATGTGCCATGTTCACCAACATGTCTGGTCCAATCAACACCTGTTAACTAGATCGCTCCAACTGATGGGAGTATTGAAACTCCACCCATACAATGCCTCAAATGGACTCATCTTCAAATATTCCTGATACCCATTTGTTATAGACATATTTGGGCACTACAACCCCAATCACATATGTCCGTAAACCAAGGGCTTCTAAACCCCTAAAAGTGTTGTTTCATACCCTAAAGGAACAAGGTTAGCTGATTACATCATTTCCCAGAAGTTCTCCCTGAAAAACTGCTCAGACCTGGTCAAAATTGGACCATACATACTGCTCCCTGCTAAGGGTGCGATGCATCTCACTTGTCACATGCAAAGGGTGCGATGCATACTAAAAAGCCCTTCTGTAGGGTGCGATGAGCGAGAGCAGACAAATTGCAAAGGCAGTTTTCTAGGTGGAAACACAAAGAATCTTCTAGAAACTTCTCATTTGACACTTGCCTCTCTGAATTCGCCTAGGGAGGAGTAAGAGACCATGAAATCTCCAAGTGGAACCAAGAACTATCAGAGAAATGACACTAATCAAATCCTAGAAGCTGACTCACCCCCCTGCAAATATCTATATATGGATCCCTCATCCTAGAGATCTAGAAGGCTGGAATTTTGTATTTTGTAAGGAAGTGCCGTTGGTTTCTTTGTGAAACATTTTACTGTTGGGTGATCTAGTCTTTCATGAGGTGAAGAGGGCTTTCATGCTGGGAGGATGGCACTGGATTAGACCGCTGGGTTGTAATCCTCTCTTCTACTACTTCTATCAATAAAGCTATTTGACTTTTCCTCCATATACTTGTATATTTATGAATCTTGTATTGGTGTATGCATTTGTATGGTTAATATACATCTGATCCTATGTTGTTTATGGTTATAGATCTCTATGCTTTGATGGTATTATGCTGCTTTGACTCTACAGGTGTTCTTTGAAGTGGGACAAGTGAGGAAGGAGTGGTGAAAGCTCTATCAAGGGAGAGAGGAAACAAGCAAGGAGCCAAGTGAAAGACTGAGGTTGGTACTCTCTGCTTCTCTCTCATCTATCTCTCATAAAGGAAAACGCAAGTAACTTTAAATTGTTTGTTTCTAAGATAGCTACTCGTCTTAGTGGGACTAGCAGCTCTGAATGGACACTAGTTTTCCCGATAACAAAATGGAGACTCCACTTGGGAACGAATATTTTGTTTGTTTGTCCTTGTTGTTTGCTTTATAAACTACAAATGGAGTTTGAAGTTAAGCCAACTAGCCTTCGAACTGCTTTTGCTATGCAACTGCAAAGTAGATCAACATTGCTTCAGTCAATCTTCAGGGTTTTTTATGAACTGAACATTTGACTTGCAAACATCATAAGTGCCCTAGTGGTAGCTCAAATAACCTCATTAGATCAGCCCCTATACTTTATGTTTACTGCATATCATTAGCTCAGCCTAAATCCCTAAACTTAGTTGCAAACTGTGAGTGAAAACCAAGCTCAGTCTCGTCCCTGGACCATCACACTGTCTCTCATTGGAAACCTGGATGCATCACACCTCCTGTGTGTTGCAGGTGAGATGCATCCCTCTTTCCTTGTGTTATAGGTGCGATGATTGAGTGAGACTGTTTCTGCCTCTAGATTTTGGTTTTTTTCTTCATTGTCTTTAGATTTATTCAGTAGTTTTGCTGTCTATGATTAGTATATCACTGTTGAAACTCTCTTCCTTTGCATTATTCAGCCTCCATTGATAAGGAATTGTGATTTTTTTTTAATCTATTTTTCATCATTTACAGTCCTCCTCTGCAAAAAGTAGCTTAATTGAACTGTCACCTTTTGATTTGAAAGTGTCGCAAGTGTCATTTTCAGTCAAAGAAAAGAGTGTCGTAAAGTATTCCTCTTTTAGATATTCGATTACACTTTTGCCATTGTATTTGATTTGAATCATTAATTCTTTGAAGTGTCGAAAACAGTTTTCCTTTCGAAATTGAAAATGTCGTCTTAGTCTTCCTTTCTTTTTTTGAAAAGAAATTGTTAAAGTGTCACTTTGAGGAAAGATAGTTAAGATCTGTACTTAGTTTTCTTTTTGTCATTCTCACATTAAGGAAACTGAAAAACAAATACATGCATGTGAATTTGCATTTAGACTGCATGCGGAAATTGATTTAGGACAGTGCATCTTAGTGTGTGCTCTCTGCTCTATGTTGAAAGAATTTTACTTCTATTTCCTTAGTAGCTAAGATTTTCATTGCTAAAAGAAAGTAAACGACTGTTTATCATCTTAGATTGCATATTTAGGAATTGTATATCTACATCACGCGGTGAACCTTAAAGGAAAACTTCTTAAGAAAGATCAATTGTAAAATAAACCTTAATGAACATAAAAACACTTTGGAGCCTAACGCACAACATCTAGAAGTCTAGGCTAGAGACGTATTCCGGCGTCGTAAAACTTGGTAACTATCACTTTCAACGTAGGTTGGGTGATTCCTCCTCTTTGATACGACAAGTTCCAGTACAAACTTGTGCTCCTATGTACCGTCGAGTATATATCGGGAGACCACAATAGGCTATATCCTTTATCCTTAGGAAGCCATGTCTGCCGCCCTATCAATCGCAATGCACTGAACACGACATTTGGGAAGATTGAATATGTACGTAAAAAGTATTCTGCAGTTTTGTGATTGGTTTGGTAATCCCTCTGTCTAGATTTCCAGAGTAGTCATTTTCGTTCCTTTTCAGACTCCTTAAAAGAAAAGGTCCATCTGAGCACTTGTCACTTCAAGCTCATTAAAAATCGAAGGCGACTAGAGTCATCTTTAGCTTTTTCTCGACTCTTAAAAATTGAAAAAGCAAGTTGTGTCAAAGCGTCATAAAATTTATTTTGATCGGAATAACATCACTATTCCCTCGTTGGTCTTAGGTTGAGAAAATGGAGTCCACCAATCAAGGATTTCCCCTTGGGGGGAATCCTAGTCCTTTCTCTTCTTGGGGAGATGTTGGTGCTCCACACATGGCTACATTGTCCCTTCCAGGACTCACAATTGGCCTGCTAGTATGGCTTTTCTCGACCTATGTCATTCAAAACACTGTAATTCCTCAACAATCAAATCAGCAACCAAATGATACTAAAGTCGCTCCCCCACCTTCTACTTTTTTTGTCTCTCCCTCTCCTTCTTCCTCTTCTCTTGGTGAAGCTAGTAATGCTAAAAACCAAGTAACTGAGAAGAAGAATAAAGGGAAGGAGAAGAAAAAGAAGAAGCCAATGACGAAAGGGGGAAACCATGCATTGTTTGGTGAAAATCCATACACTACACCATCAAGACCCAAATCTCCATGTGTCATTTGTAAAGGAGATCACTATCATTGAGATTGTCCTTGCATCCCGCAGATCTTAAGGGACTGGTCTCCCTGGTTGCAGAATTCGGTGTCTTCAACCTCTGATGATCATGTTGAGAGCACACCATCAACTAGTGAAAACGAAGTCAATGGATAGAAAGGAAGATCTAAATTTCCTTGTAGACTGTGTGAAGGTGATCATGCCCTCCACCATTGTCCTTTCCTGGACAAAGCTAAAAGAGTCTTGGATAACTGTCCTGCTTCACCATAATGACTTCCTCCTGGATACAAGAAACTCTTACCGAGTTCATCGCTAGTTGAAAATATGACTGACACACCTTTGTTGTCGGTCGAAGCACCTATCGTTGAAGATAAGCCCTATGAGTCCACACTGGACCAAAGTCAACAGGTCGAGACAACAGTCAACCTAGTCTTGTCTTCAGAAGGTCCACCTTCAGATGATACAATCATCAAAGAGAATGAGAATGACACCATTCAAATTCTTTTTGTTAACACAGAATCCGATGAACATGGGGGCAATCTACCCGTTCCTTTACCGCAAGAAGGAAGTTCATCAGAGATTCATCCAGTTGTTTATTCAGTCCCTCCAAGCAATCTAGTCATTTCCTTCGATTGGAATCTACTAGGGAGACCCCACCTACCATCTAATGTACCATTCCGAATCATAGTACAAGCTTACAAAATGATCATGGATGGTACTATCATTGATTAAGGGGCTTCTGTGAGTATCCTTTCCTCAACTGCTTGGAAAGTGCTTGGCTTGCCATTGCTTCTGCCTGAGATCCGAAATCTGTCAGGCTTCAACAAAGGAACCAGTCGACCGTTAGGGATCCTTCAAAATTTGCCTATAACTTTGAGAAGGAAAACCATTCATCTAAACGTGATGGTAGTCTAAGGGCCTCTAGATTACAATCTACTCCTTGGGCATGACTACATTTACAACATGGGAGCTATTGTTTCCTCACTCTTTCGAGTGATGTGTTTCCCGTATGAAGGCAGAATGGTCCAGCTTGTTGACCAGCTTTTATTCCTTGGTTCAAACACGACTACTAGTCAAATTCCATCCCTAACTAGTCTTTTTGCACAAGGAATGTCTCATCAACCTCCAGTCTATCCACTTGATGAGCGTGAGTGATTCGGTGAATGTGACTAAACGCAGGGGCATGCGCCCTGGTCTGCTTTGGCAAGAAAACCCCAGATATAAGGTAGGTTTTTGCGAAGGATATATGACTAGTCTAACACACCCATCCATTTAGGAAAATGGGATTAGACTGGAAAAGGATTCCCCCATCAAACGTTATGTGAGTGGAAGCTCCCACCATTCACCTTTGTCTATTTCGATGGACAGAGCCAGGGAAGTGTTTTGTTTGCAAATGCAGATGGAACAACCTTGCTTTAAAGTAAGAACTTCTATTTGGTAACCTAGAAACTCTATTTTTCTTTATACCTGGGGGCATGCAAACCTTTTGTGCGCAAGTGAAAAGTGACCAGCGTAACTCTAACCCTGTAGTTTTTTTTACTAACTTCAACTGCTTAAGTTAGGTGATTGGTCTGATCAACCATTCACCTTTGCAAGGGAAAAATGGCATTGGCAAAGTAAAGGAAAGTTTTCCCGTCGAGAAGCTATCCTACCTAACCTCAGTAGTTCTTTAACTCCTAGGACAGTAGTTGGTTGTTCCTAGCTTGCATACAAAAGGCTCTGGAGCAAATTTGTGCATGGGGCAAGCTCCCTAAAAAATGAACCTACTAATGAGAGAAATCCTTATTATACGACTGGCATGAGCAATGTTTCCGCAAAGTTCAAGCTCGTTAAAAAATAAACCTAGCTATGAGCATATGTTTCCCCAGAGTTCAAGCTCATTAAAAAATGAACCCAATTTCGATAAAAAACCTTTGTGCTCGCATTACTATCAACTTTTGAGCCTTGGTCGTGTTCTTACCATTACCTCCACTTTTTAGCTGATCATACGCCTCTACTTGATTGTTTACCCTTTTGAGGAACAATTGCGACGAGTGATTTTGTTAGCCATCTTCTTTACACTGCCATGATTGAAAAGTTCCAAACCTTACTTGGAACCAGCTGCGACCCGAAAATATCACTCGTTCCTCAAAGACGAGTCTCTTTTAAGCTCTTTTTAGACTCGTAAAATATAAAAAGATTGCCGAGAAATTGGCCTCTCCAGCTCGTTAAAGTGATTGGAAGTGCCATCCCTCCTGAATATTTTAATCTTTTTGGACCTGAGGGATCATTACACAAAAAGATCGAGCACTTGTATTTTTCAGCTCGTTAAAGTGATTAGAAAAGTCATCCCTTTTGTATTATTTTATACTTTTTCGGACTTAAGGGATTATTCTACGAAAAAGGATTACTGGAGTTTCCTTTCCGTCTCTTTTCAGACTCTCTAAAACTGAAAAGAACCGAGTTATCTTTGTCGTTAAACTTGTTAAAAAAATAGCAACAAACTTGTCCATTATAGACAAGAGCGAGTTTCACTGTCGCTAGGCTCACTAAAACATAGCGACAGGTTTGCCCGAAGGGAAAATTATAGAACAAGCATATGTTATCCTCCTCAAGCTTGAAAAAAATAAAGAGGTACTGGTCAGAAATGACTGGGGAAAAATTGGGAAGAAAACTTGAAAAACTTCATTGGCAGTAGGTCGCTCTTGAACATGACATTTTCACTCCGTCACCATGATTGAGTCGGGTTGGGATATTCCGTTCACCAATCATATCACCATTGGTCCTCTGTTCCATCCATTTTTTGGGGTTAACGCTAACAATCCATTTTAGTGTCACCGATATGTTCAACAGAAGTCGTTCAGAGAATTCACCAACCCAGCTAATGCCTCATTCGCTACAATACATTCACGCTCCATTCTTTCATGACCACCAGCCTGAACCTTGTATCATCAGATTGTTTTCACCTCCACAAAGTCATTTGCTCCGTTCCATGTCGTAGATGTGGGATTCATTAAGGCCCTCGTATGAAGGGTCACTTCTTTTTGACATCAGCTCATTATCCAAGAAGTCGACTTAGGAACAACCCTTTCAGTACTTTGAAGCTTACATGCCTCAATGGCAAATTTCTCACCTCTGGCGACAAGTTTACATAAATGGCCTTCGACCGAAAGATTTTGCGTGGTGTTCGACATTGAATCATGTATTCACACCACGTGAATTGTACTGCACCTTGAGGGTCATTATCATTATCAGTGATTCCTCTCACGCCTGTTAACAAATTACATCATTGGCTGGTAATCAGGTGATGTCTTTCCATGTTCGACACCAGAACATCTTTTCACATGGATCAACTTGTGCTCCAGGCGAAGATTAAACAAGTTTGAAGACCCCAGATCTAGTTTCATCCATCCAGGCTGCGATATATTCAGGAAAATAAAGACATCAAATGTACATCATAGCTGCACAGGTAATCATCCAAACCAAGGGATGATGGCTCTACCAGAATCATCAGTCTGCCACACAGACGGTTGTCTGTCCTATGTACATGAAAATAATTTTATAAAGCTGAGCATGAGAATGCCTGCCTCAGCTAGATCATGAAAATATTATGAAGATAATGTATTGTATTGTATCTTATTACAGGTCACCTTCCAGTTCGAAAAACCTCGGATCCTCATGATAAAGCATTTCACCCAACATCAAAATATTTACGATCTCATGCTTTAGGGGGCAACTGTTATAGACATATTTGGGCACTGCAATCCCAATCACATATGTCCATAAACCAACGGCTTCTAAACCCCTAAAAGTGTTGTTTCATACCCTAAAGGAACAAGGTCAGCTGATTACATAATTTCCCAGAAGTTCTCCCTGAAAAACTGCTCAGACTTGGTCAAAATTGGACCATACACACTGCTCCATGCTGAGGGTGTGATGCATCTCACCTATCACATGAAAAGGGTGTGATTCATCTCACCTATCACATGCAAAGGGTGTGATGCACACTGAAAATCCCTTCTGTAGGGTGCGATGAGCGAGAGCAGACAAATGGCAGAGGCAGTTTGCTAGGTGGAAACCTAGAGAATCTTCTAGAAACTGCTCATTTGAAACTTGCCTCTCTGAATTCGCCCAGGGATGAGTAAGAGATCATGAAATATCCAAGAGGAACCAAGAACTATCAGAGAAATGACACTAATCAAAATCCGAGAAGCTAACTCACCCCCCTGAAAATATCTATATATGGATCCCTCATCCTAGAGATCCAGAAGGCTGGAATTTTGTATTTTGTAAGGAAGTGTTGTTGGTTTCTATGTGAAACGTTGTATTGTTGGGTGATCTAATCTTTCATGAGGTGAAGAGGGCTTTCATGGTGGGAGGATGGCACTGGATCAGACCGTTGGGTTGTAATCCTCTCTTCTACTACTTCTATCAATAAAGCTATTTGAGTTTTCCTCCATATACTTGTATATTTCGGAATCTTGTATTGGTGTATGCATTTGTATGGTTAATATACATCTAATCCTATGTTTTTTATGGTTATAGATCTCTATGATTTGATGGTATTATGCTGCTTTGACTCTACAGTTGTTCTTTGAAGCAGGACAAGTGAGGAAGGAGTGGTGAAAGCTCTATCAAGGGAGAGAGGAAACAAGCAAGGATCCAAGCGAAAGACTAAGGTTGGTACTCTTTGCTTCTCTCTAATCTATCTCTCATAAAGGAAAACACAAGTAACTTTAAATTTTTTGTTTCTAAGATAGCTACCCGTCTTAGTGGGACTAGCAGTGCTGAATGGA
This sequence comes from Pinus taeda, assembly GCA_000404065.3. NCBI lineage: Eukaryota > Viridiplantae > Streptophyta > Pinopsida > Pinales > Pinaceae > Pinus > Pinus taeda. The sequence goes on along the minus strand of APFE031277334.1, from coordinate 169,506 downwards.
CACTAGTTTTCCCGATAACACCATTGTTTTAAGAGAACTCTACCAGTGGAAGATACTCTTCCCATTTTTGCTGCTGGTGCATCACATACATCCTTAACTTGTCCTCCAATATCCTATTGACCCTCTCAGTCTGTCCATTTGTCTGCGGACGATAAGTTATACTAAAGGTCAACTTTGTGCTCAAACCTGCAAACAATTCCTTCCAAAACTTAGACGTGAACTTTGCATCCCTATTTGACACAATCTTCTTTAGAACACCATGCAATATGATTACATCTCTGATGAATACTTGTGCTACATCGCTAGATGAGAATGTAGATTTCATTGGAATGAAGTGTGCAACCTTTGTCAATCTGCCCACAACAACCATGATGGAATCATGTTGTTTCACTATCTTAGGCAAACCTATGATAAAGTCCATGGAAATGACCTCCCATTTCCATTCTAGAATCGCAATCAGATGTAGCATTCCACTTGGATGCTTACACTCTACCTTCACACAATGACAATCAAAACACCTAGCCACAAACTCTGCTATATCCTTCTTCAAATTCAATCGATAATAAAATTTCTTCATTGTGGTCAATGTCTTCTAGTAGCCTGGGTGACCTGAATATGGTTTCGCGTGAAACTCCCTCAAGATCACATTCTTGAGCTCACTACTATCTGGCACATATATCTTGTCCATAAATCTAACCAATCCATCTTATGTAAGAAAATAGTCCACATCCTGTGCACCAGAACCTGTACCTATACCTGTACCACTACATGTACCTATACCTATACTACTACTTATACATGTACCTGTACCTGTAATTTGTTGCAACCTGTGCACAATCTCCATATACCTGACATCCTGCTGACCTGCTTGCAAGATCCTATCCTGTAAGTCTATCCCATAGGAGCTCATAGCTGCTAAGTGATTTACCTGTACCCGCCTACTAAGAGCATTTGCGACCCTAGTTTCCTTTCCTTTGATGTACCTGATCTCTAAGTCAAACTCACTGACCATGGCTAACCATCAAGATTTATGTGGGTTCAGATTCGTTTGATCAAACAAATACCTCAACCCAATGTGATCACTCATCAGCACAAACCTCCTACCAAGAAGATAGTGCCTCCACATCTTCAATGCATGTATGATCGATGCTAACTCAAGATCATTTGTCGGGTAGTTCTGCTCATGCTCGTTTAGTTTTTGTGACTCGTAGCATACCACCTATCCTTCCTGCATAAGGACTTCACCAAGTCCTCTCTTGCAAGCAACTGTACATACTACAAACTCTTTGTATGAATATGCAATATGTAAAACTGGTGCATGTGTCAACAACTACTTAAGCTGCTCAAAATTGGCCTCACACTCCTCTGTTCATTCAAACTTCTAAACTTTCCTCTACAATGATGTAATAGGATAAGAAATCCGTGAGAAGTTCCTGATGAACCTCCTGTAATAACTAACCAATCCCATGAAATATCTCACCTCATCCACATTCCTCGGAGCTACCCACTCCATGATGGCCCTTATCTTTTTTGGATACACTGTTATGCCCTCCTTGGAAACAACATGTCCCAAGTAGTGTACCTTAGTTTGAAAGAAACTGTACTTGCTGATATTATCATACAACTGATGTTATCTCAACAACCTCAACACTGTTGCTAAATGCTCGACATGCTCTTCCACTTTTTTAGAATGTACCAATATGTCATCAATAAACACAACAACAAACTTATATACAGATGCAACACACTATTCATCAAGAACATAAATGTAGCTGGAGAATTAGTCAAACTAAATGGAACTACAACAAACTCATAATTTCCATACCTGGTCTAGAAATTTGTCTTGTAAATGTTCTCCTCTTTGATGCGTACTTGATGATATATGGATCTTAGATCAATCTTCGAGAACACTGCTACTCCCTTCAACTGATAAAATAAGTCATCAACCTTGGTAACATATACCTGTTCTTTATGGCCACTTTGTTCAACTTCCTATAGTCAATGCACAATAGGAGAGTACCATCTTTCCTCTTCATAAGCAATATTGGTGTGCCCCATGGGGATACACTTGGCCTAATGTATCCCTTGTCCAACATTTCCTTCAATTGCAACTTCAACTCTACCAACTCAAGTGTGCTCATCCAATAAGGTGCTTTTGATGCTAGAACTACCCCTGGCACTAACTCAATAGAAAAGTCTACTTCCCTGTGAAGTGGAAACTCTAAAATCTCTTTGGGAAAAACATCTTGAAACTGCTGTATAACTATGTAGTTTCTTAAAACATCTGCATCCTCAACTTCCTTACCTTTTTCACTAGGAATGTGCACGAGAAATAACACATACCCTTTCTTGCTATTATGGTTTGCTTGCATCACTGTCACCATCCTAACTGATGTGGCTTTCTTATTTCCTTCTAAGACTCTTGGTTCCCCATTGTCATCCACACACTCAATGGATTTGTCATAAAAATCCACCTTGGTTCTATGAAGGTACAACCAATCCATTCACAACAACATATTGTATGTTACCAATGATAATACATTCAAATGTGCTACGGTAGGCATACCATTCAAATCAAATGCACAAGCTCTTACCCAATGATGAACTCGCTTCTTTGTACCTATATCCAACTGCACTAACCAAGAATCTGCATGCACTTATTTATTCAAACCACACTTATCCACCAAGTTAGAACTAACATAACTATAATTAGATTCAGGGTCAATCAAAATAGAAATAACTTGATCACAAAGCTTACCGTCCATCTCAATGATAGAGGCTTGATGGTTTACCCGTTTTTTATCCAATGCTGCATAAATATGAGGAACGCTCTAACCAACATCCCCAACAGTTTGTGCCTCCCTTGCACTATATATCTGAGGCCTACCACCCTGGTTTTGTGGATAATCTCTATTAAGGTGCTCCTTATCGCATGTCCAACACTCCAACTGACCAAGACCCTCACCTCTATGCTGCTGCTGTGACCCATGTCCTTGTCTAGCTGTATTGAATCTCTTTTGTGGTGCCACATTTTCTTTCTCGTCTGCATTCCGAGGCCTTGCTCTTTGCAACTGCCATTTACCTCTACCTTTGTCTTTTCCTTTCCATCCCTGTTGAGATTCATTCTTATGCTTTGACTATTCACAACAATGCTTCAATTTCCCAATAACTTCCTCAAGTGACCGAGGCTCATCATACTAAATTCGATTTCTAAATGCTAATGACAATCCACTGAAAAACCATTGAACTTTATCCTTCTCATCTTTAAGATATGTTACATACCTCAATAGATCCAGAAACTTAGTCGTGTACTCTTCATCTGTCATTGATCCCATCTTTAGCTCATAAAATTCTTTGGCCTTACTGTCGTAATACCTTTTTGACAAGTATTTATTCCTGAAAAGCCTCTTGAAATAATGCCAAGTCATCTATCCTAATGTCTCTGACCTGCTTCACATCTTCCCACCAAATGTCTGCTTTACCTTTTAGGCTGAAGATAGCTATTTTGGCCTTCATATTATCTATGTACTCATGCAACTTAAAGAAATTTTTCATCCCAAGTATCCAAGCCTTTGCATCTTCTGACTTCTTCACATCTCCATCAAAAGTAGGTAGCTTTTCTTATTTAAACTCATGTGAAAAGTATCCCGTATCATTCCTCTTGTAAGGATGATAACGATGATGATCATGATGACTATTAAAACCAACTAGAATAATACCTATATCCATCACCTCTCCTATCAGAGTATCCAACAATCTGCCATCTCTAACCGTATCATCTCTATCCGACTTGTGACCACTATGAGACCTACTACCATATGCCCCATTAGTTTTGTCCTCCTTTCCATGGCTGATCCGAAGTGGCCCTTGTCACTACAATTCTGACAAACTTTGAAGGAGTATAGAATTAACCTCTGCTTGTTTCTCTTGTGCCTGCATGATTTTGTCATTGTATGCCTTACAACTCCTTATTTATTCCTTCAAGCTTCTCAATGTGTCTGCCAAATCAGAAGGGTGCCCAACACCATGCTACTCATTTGATTCATAGGGAGAGTCTTTGTAGTCTACCATCTTGCTCATCATTTTGATCTCTTTCCTGCAAGGCATACCATGTTAACTAAACCAATTCACAATAAACCAATGTACCTTAGTATAATTTGAGGAGGATATCTCATCTGCAAAAACAACCAATCAATGTACTACATGTATAACATAATCATGAAAGCATATATACATATAATACATAAGCACATAACCATGTAACCATTAGTCTAGCTAGAGTCTAGTCATCAATGCATGACCATATCAACTACATATACCATGACCTCATGCGTGACAACACAACCATACCAATTTATATTGACAATACACAAGAATAAACAATAGGTAACCAATCATACACTCATGACGACATACTTCATAACAAAAACATCCTTCTTCACATGGCGCCATCACTACAACCATGAATGACACCATGCATATGCAACAAGCACATAGACCACAAGGATGATTAACACACATGTAAACAACATGAACGCATGACCAACGCACTACCCATCTAGTTCGAGGGGTGAACCATGCTCTGATACCACTCTGTAACACCCTCCTCCCACATCTACCCAAGTAATCGACCAACCAGGGTAAACATGTGACGAGATGCTACTATGATTGGATTCAACCTCCTAGGTGACCTTAAGTAAATGGAATCGATAGAAACACATCATATAGACCTTCCACATCATCAACATGACCCCTAAGAACCATCCCAACCTTTCTGGTAAACATCCCCTAGGTCCCACTGAGGATTTAGATCACTTGACCCCCGAACACTCCCATGATATGGACCTAACAACGTCCAGGAGGCTCTGGATACTCTCATGACAAGGCATGTCAGTGTCCAAGGACTATTTTTCTCAGTGTTTTGCCAATATCCTCGGGATTTGAGCCACTTTTCTAGGCCTAGAGCCCAGGTCACTGCCCAGAATTGAATGGCACCTTCAGAATAGAAATATAACAAGGAAACAATGATGCAAATGCAAATACTTGAACAAGCCCTTAACTATAACCCTACTATTCATGACAAACATTTCATCAAACATATCACAAATATGTAATCTGCAAGTGTAAACAACATATTTAAGCATAGGGGTCTCATACTTATCTGAGAATCACTATGAAGCATTGTTCCCTTATAGCATTTATTGCATTATCATCTATTAGGCCATAGATACATTGTTCATTCATTTACAAGTAAAAACATGATGAGAGCCATACATAGCCACTCTCATAAAATATATACATAACCAACATAATAGCAACATAAATACCAAGGAAATTACAAGCATATGATCCACATATAAACCAATATAATACTCATTGAATTACAAAGATAAATAGCCTCATATTGATCCAAACTTAGGATGGGACTACCACGTTCCACCTGACCACAGAATGGCTGAGCCAAATCTCTCTTTAGCCATTCAAACTTGTGCCATTTTCCAAGCATGAATGTGGGACTCAAACCAAAAGAACCAACCAGGGAATCCAAAGGCTAAACCACCTCACCCTCATCAATAGAAACTAGGCTTTAATGTAATCCATCCCAGATCACTAGGCCAACACAATAAACATGTAATAATAGGCTTTACCATGATCTCCACCAGATCACTAGGCCAAAACAAGCATGGATGCCACCAGATTTCTCCACCTACACTATGAGGAATTTTCCCGTCTCTTAGTCTCTCAAGCTTTACCACAATCCACACTAGATCATTAGGCCCTAAAATGAGACCCACTCTCCAGGCTTTACTACATATCCCAACCTAGGATTACTAGGCCCAACAAAGAGAAATCCACCTCTCAGATTTATTGTATATCCTGCCAATCACTGAAAAGGATTACTAAGCCCACCGAGGCAACACAAAATACAGCTTTACCACATCCCACAGTCTGTTTCATGGGTTACTAGGCCATGTGTTCTATGATTCGAAGGTCCACCTCACTCAACTTCGAATCCATATGAAAATCCAGCTCAACCAAAACATGAGAACCCTATCACACCCTGGATATCCGTAAATGGCAAGGTTAGGATGAAAAAACTATCACACCTGGCAAAACCCATGCCATAACAACAAAATAACCACATGCAATACCATGCATGCCAAATCTAACAAGGAAAATACACATGAAAATCGATACTTGCAAAGAATACTGTTGTAGCTGCTTTATCCTGCTCCTCCTTGCTTGCTTATTCCTTCCTCTTTCCTTCTTTTCCTTTCTTGACCCAATTACCGAAATTCTCCAAGAAAACTCTAAGTGTCCAAGAGTGTGTGTGTGTGTGTGTGTGAGAGAGAGAGAGAGAATAATGAGATAGCTCCAAAACTGAACTAACAAAAGGTACCAACTAATCCTCATAAACCTTTTTATCAATGAGGCCTCTATTTTCTTCATTTTCCATTATTTTCCTTCATTTTCCTCCTCACATGCAACCTATGACCTTTCACCTCCATTTTCTCCTAATTTTAATTATTTTCATAAAATAAATGTTCCAAAAATGCCATTTTTCCTTTCCAAAGCCTTAGCCATTGCCTTTGCTAATTTCCTTAGCCATAATAAATCGAATGAACACCCACACTAGGATGTCTTGCCCAACATTCAACTTGGAATAAGTGTGCCATCAACCGTGGTTATTATTTTTGCCTTTATTAACTTTGATTACATGTAATTTTCACTAGGGATGTTACACGTTTGATTGGGCAATCAGAGGCAAAATTGATTAACAAACATTGTATTGTGGTTTCTTTGTATTCATATCGAGCTTAAGGGGATCCAGTCTAAAAATTGTGAAACATGGTTTGTCAACTGATTAGGGTGGTAGGTTAGTGCAAGGCAGGAGAGTGGAGTCTCCTTTAGCTTGGAGCCTAAGAAAACTTCAAAGCGGCAGGGTGGTGCTAGGGTATGTTGGAGCATGCACATGGCGTTGGAGCATTCGTCCAATTGCGGTTGGTACACAAGGCGTTGGAGCCTGTAAACTAGGGCGTTGGAGCATCCTCCTTGTTGTAGTTGGTAAAAAAGGCATTGGAGCATCCTACAAGTTGGAGCCTTTAAATCAGGGGGTTGGATCCTCCTTCAGTTGGACCTAAAAACTTGATGTAAATATTTTGAAGACAAATACTAAGAAGTGTTCATTAGTTTTTGTCTTGGACTGGTTTCCACCTAAAAATCTGTGTCTACTGTCTCTATTTGTTATGCATTGTGAAATGGTGTTGATGATGTTTATGTTTATCTGATGGTAATAAAAATTAATGCTCTATAGAATTAAAAAATATACTAATTTTTAACAAATACTAATTCCCCCCCTTTAAATATTTACAATAGTCAATGAATCCATAGTAGCTTTACGCTTAGGATTACCCCTCTTTTGATTGTCCTTCTATGATGGATCCAGGTTCATAGTATATCCAAGAAACCTAATTTCCTCCAATGAATCTTATAACATTGTGTATTTATTCCCTTTTAGAGGTGGGTTCATCCTCATATTCACATGTGTGCTCCCAAGTTTATGATGTTTGGCAACCACTGTTTGAAAACCATCAGGATCAACTTGATTATTTAATGGATTTTGCTCTGTTTTGGTGATCAAACAATCCCTAAAAAGATGTCCATACTCATGGCACTAATGACAATGAAATGACACATGCTCATAGTCTAGGGATTGATGCCAAACCTTTCTCCTATAAGAAAGTTCAATCATTTCTAGAAGGGGTTGATATTTGTTCATATGGACACAAATTCAAGCATATGAGACATATAGACCTTGCTTGGTTCCCTAAAAAATATTGACGAAGGAAATAATGCATTTCCAGTACATTCAAGAATCATGGGCTAGCGAAATTCTTTTGGTAGTGAGAACAATCATAACCAAATTCAGGCGGCTAGAAAATGTTGCTTCTCTAGATTGTAGCACTCTTCCCAAAAGTGGATGAATAAACCTATGTTACCAAAGAAGTAAGGGCCACTTTCAAACACCCTATTTGTATCCTCTAGGCTATGAAAAATCATTGTTAAAAAATCCCTTGGCTGCCAACTTCAAATAGATTTTCCCCTTTATCTTCCATTTAGTTTGAAACCATTTCATTAGGCCCTTCTGCATCGACCAAACCCTAACAATTTTGTAGATATGGGAATGAGATTTCATAAATTGAATACACGCATCAATTGTGTTAGAGCAGATCTCTAATTTAGGGTTACTTACAACCTTCAACATGTATCTACTCTTGTTTCCTAATTTCCAAGAAGCCCCCAAGACAACATTCTCCTGTTGATTTCCTTCATTCCATTTTGCACCAAAACCACTAGCTGCAAAGTGGTTTTCTTCGGTGACCGCCTTCTTGTAGGAAGGTGTTTCACCCCTTCCCACATGGGGATTCATAAGAAGACTTAGTGAGGGTTGACAAAAAAGTCACCTAATCAAATCCATAAGATAAAGGAGTACTGAATACAAGAAGTTTACAACAATTTTTGCAAAGTGAAAACCCTAACAAATCAAACTAGTTGCGAAAAACCCCCAATGATTATCATTCTTTTTTTTCAATTTTATTAAAACCACCATGATACATATAATTATGTGTTTTATAAAATTTTTAAAAGTTAATTTTTAATGTTTCATTTTATAGACACTACAACATATCTCCTTGAGCCAACATTTAAATATTTACACCCATTTACAGGCATTACAACATCTCCCCCATATTGAGCCAACATTAAAATTTTTAGACTCATCTACGAATACTACAACATCTGTTACAGGTCAATTTGGGCACATCAACCTGACTTCCAGATCCGTATTATTAGGGTCCATCAATCCCTAATTCAGTTGTTTTCATTCCCTAATGAGGTCAGCCTACATCATGCTTGCCTCCCAAGAGTTTCCATGACACCATTCATCCAAAAAGTGTCCCTAAGGAGATCAACGCAGATAGCCTTCTATCAGGCTGCATTGCAATGTAGGAACTGCACTGATTGGGTGCACTGCAATGCACCTAGCCTTTGTTTCACCTGCGCTGAGCGAGATTCATCGATTTTTTTAAATGAATCCATTGGATTCCTCATCCATTGGATACTTCTGGAAGTTTCCAGGTTGGTTGTGCTCGCATTTGGATGAGGAAGAGGATGAATGAACCTCAATCCATTATCCCTTCCTCCATTCCCAAATTTGGCAGAGCATTCATGAAGGCCATTAATGGCTTAACCTCCTCCATTCAGCTATAAATTGACCAAGCATTCAAAGGCTGGTCTAGGTTGGAATTTCTTGAGCTAAGGAGATGTTGTTTGAATGAGATTAGTAAGAGTATTGTAATGATGTCGAATTGTTGCTTCGTGAGGAGAGAAGGGATGAAACTGGAAGGAAAACACTGAATCAAGTATGAAAATTCATGGGTTGTAATATTTCCTTTTATCAATAAAGAATTCAAAGATTTTTCCATTCATGTTCTTATATGATGTATATCGTATTCTGGATTCTATGATATGTTTAATTAACAGATCTTTATTGTATGCTTTGATGGGTTTCTGTCTCGGCTTGTGTTCAGGTACTTTCCAAGCGAGTTAAGTATGGAAAGGAGCGGCAGAATTAGTCAAAGGAGAGAGGGAGCAAGTGAAAGTTACAGGTTGGTTCCTTTTCCTCCTTCTCTTATTTGTTGATTATAGGAAAAGCAGTGAATTACTTTGTCTGTTGTTTCTAGACTAGCTACTAGGTCTAGAGGGTTAGGCATTTGTAGAAACACTAAATTTGCCCAAAAAAAATTGGCGACTCCACTGTGGATCATTTAAACCCTTTTAGTAGCTTATCAACCTCCTAAGACATTTATACATACTATATTTGTGGTCGTTGATTGAATTTCAGCCTTTTGCATTGAATTTTGGTCAAAATTTGAGGTTAGATGACTCTTGAGTGGCCTCACAGGAATCAGCGCAGGCTAGCCTTAGAGACAGTGCTATGTAGCGCAGTTAAGCCTTCTTTGACCTATGCTAATTAATCTTGGAATATTTTAATCAGCGCAGTTTCACCCTCTTTGACTTGCGCTGATCAGTGCAGATTGGCCCCCTCTTTGGCCTGCACTGATCAGTGCATATTGGCCCTCTTTGGCCTGCGCTGATTAGTTTTGAAATGATTGAAATCAATGTAGTATTTAGTGAGAGCTAGTGCTTTGCAGTGCAGTTAGTTCCTCGATGACCAGCGCTGATCAACCTTAGGTTAAATTCCCACCTTTAGGTTGAGTTTTTGCAAAAATTCTTCTGATTGCTTGCTTGCTGAAAATCAATGATGTCTTATCTCTGAAAACAGTCTTTTCATCTCCTTAGCCAGCCAACCCTACTTTGATTGGATTGATTAATGTTTCTTTAATGTTTTCTTTGTCATGATCAATCTATAGTCAAAGTTAGAATATAGTTGATCGATTGTTTTGTCAATAGAAAAGTGTCGTAAAATTGTCATTTTCTTCGAAAAAATGAAGTGTTGTAAAGTCTTCCTTCATAAATAATCGATTCATTTATTTGTGCATTTGATTTGTATTTTCATTTAAAGTGTCGAAAATCTTCATTTCTTTAAAATCGAAAGTTTCGTACAGTCTTCCTTTCCCTTTAAAAGAAATTGTCACAAATCGTCATTTTTTATGAAAAGAGTTCTAAATCGTTTATGCATTAGTTTTTCTTATTGCATCATTCACATTAAGAGAAACTGAAAAGAAAAACATGCATTGTGTATATTAAATTTTGTGAATGCTTTAAAGGAATGGCTTAGGGAATTGCATCCAGTGTGTGCTCTTTGTTACTTGTTCAAAAAGTACTTGTATGCTCTACCCCTCATAGCTAGGATTTTCATTGCTGAAAATAAATGGAAAGAGTGCTTCTTATTCTAGTTGCATTCTTAGGAATTTCAGAAAACTTCTCGTGGTGAACCTTCAAAGGCAAATTTCTAAGCAAGATCAACCTAAAACATCAATTAATATAAAAACACATTGGAACTTAACGAAAAACATCTAGAGGTCTAGGCTAGAGACGTGTTCCGGCGTCTTTAAACCCAGTGGCTGTTGTTTTCATTGAGGTTGGGTGATTCCTCCTCTCTGATTCGATAAGTGCTAGTACGGAATTGTGCTCCTTGTACCATTGAGTATATGGTGGGAGACCCCAATAGGTTGAAATCCTTTATCCCTAGGAAGTCGAGTCTGCCGCCTTATCGATCACAACGCACTAAACACAACATTCGGGAAGATTGACTGCCATACGTAAAGTCCTTGGTCATTTCTCTTTCATTTATCACCAAGGTGTATATTGCAGTTTTGCGATTAGTCTGGTAAACCCTCTTGTCTAGAATCTCCAGAGTAGTCACTTTTGTTCCTTTTCGACTCTTTCAAAGAAAAGGATCATTTGAGCACTTGTCCTTTCAGGCTCATTAAACATCGAAAGCGACTAGAGTCATCTTTTGTTTTTTCTCGACTCTTTAAAAATGAAAAAGCAAAGTTGTGTTCCAGTGTTGTAAAAATTAATTGACCACGGATAACATCCTCCTCGTTCTCTCCTTAGTTAATCTTAGGTTGAAACATATGGCGAAAAATCCGAAGTCCACTAATCATGTAATTCCTTTTGATGGGAATCCTAGTCCTTTTCCTCCTTTCGGAAATATTGGTGCTCTTTATATGGCTACATTGTCCCTTCCAAGATTTACCATTGGTTTGCCAGTATGGTTGTTTTCAACCTCCTTGGTTCAAAATGTCATGATTTCTCCACAATCGAGTACTCCTCCAACTGGACAAAATAAACCTCTAGTTGATCCTAAAGTTGACCCTTTGCCTTCTTCCTCGGTTGTTTCTTGCTCCCTTTCTTCCTCTTCGCTTGGTGAAAGTATTGGTACTAGTAACCATGTGGCTAAGAAGAAGAAGAAGAAGCAAATTCAGCAGAGTGCTAACCAAGCAACCATTTCTTTGAATGCAACATCAGATGAGAAACCATCCATTAAGCCTCACAAAATTCGATATCCATGCAAACTTTGTATTGGAAAACATCTTCTTCAAAGTTGCCCTGATATTCCTCAGATCTTAGAAGAATGGTCTTCTCGTTCACATCATCCTGTGTCATCAACCTCTGGAGATCATGTTGGTGACACACCATCAACTAGTGGTAGTAAAGTTCATGGAAAGAAGGGTAAAGTTAAGTTTCCATGTAGGTTATGTGAAGGGACTCATCCCTTTCACCTTTTTCCCTATCTGGATGAAGCCAAAAAAGTGTTGGGTAACCGTCCTGCTTCACCGCAGTAATTTCCATCTGGTTACAGGAAACTCTCCCTAAATCCTTCACAATTGATTGACCAAAATCAACCGTCGGTCGAACTCACTCTTCTGAAAGTGAACCCAATGAGTCTATACCCTACCCAAATCAACAGGTCAAGGTAACAGTTGACTCGCTTTCACCTTCAGTCAATTGTACCGTTTCTGAAGAGAGTGAATATGATACCACTCAAGATATTTTTGTTTCTTAAGATTCTAATGAGCTTGGGGGCAATCCTCCTGTTCCATCAAGACATGAGGAAAATGCTTCCGTTCTCGTAACTCAAGGGGTTAATCCTCCTATTTCTACAATACCCCCTCTAAGTAGCCTAGTCACTTCCTTTGATTGGAATCGACTAGCAGGCTTCCGCCTTCCTTCTTATGTGCCTTTCCAAATCATAGTACAGGTTTGTAATATGATTGTATTTGGCACTATTATAGATGAAGGTGCATCCATGAGCATCCTTTCCTCAACTACTTGGCAAGCGCTCGGCTCGCCGTCGCTTGTGCCAGTTACCCAAAATCTGTTGGGTTTTAATAGAGGAACCAATCAACCATTAGGGATCCTCCCTCATTTACCTATTACTTTGGGAGGAAAAATCATTTATCTGAATGTGATGGTAGTCCCAGGCCCTTTAGATTACAATTCACTTCTTGGGCGCGACTATGTTTATGGCATGGGAGCTATTGTTTCAACACTCTTTCAAGTGATTTGTTTCCCACATGAAGGCAGAATTGTCACCGTTGACCAACTTTCATTTCCTGGTCCAAATATAACTCATAGTCAACCATCTTCCCTAAGTGGTCCTTTTATACCAATGGTATCATCCCCGCCACGGGTTAATTATGTGGCAACCTGTTCCATACCTACATCAACTGACGATCAATTCAGTGATGTTGTATAACATGTACTTGGGGCATTGGAACCAGATCTCTCCTTCATGACCTCTTATGAGTTGTGATCGAAACCAAGGATAGTTCATTGTCTTGTGTCAACCTCATTAAAAAATGAAACAAGGAGTACGAGGATAGTTCCTTGTCTTGTGTCAACCTTGTTAAAAAATGAAACAAGGAAGATGAGGATAGTTCCTTGTTTTGTGTCAATCTCATTAAAAAATGAAACAAAGAATTAGAGTAGAGTTCCTTGTCATGTGTCAAGCTTTTTAAAAAATGAAACAAGGTCCCCTGGAGCAAAGTTCCAAGTCGAGTCTTTGATTAGATCTCGTAAGATCCCAGTCGAGTCTTTCACTTGATCTATTAGACAAACCTTCATTCCATCCACCTGATGGCCATGAGTAGGCTACTTAGGTGAATGTAATGAAGCTTAGGGGGCATGCACCTAGTGGTAAAGTTAAGTTTCCATGTAGGTTATGTGAAGGGAATCACCCCATTCACCTTTGTCCCTACCTAGATGAAGCCAAAAAGGTGTTGGATAACCGTCCGGATTCACCGGAGTGGCTTCCATCTAGTTATAGGAGACTCTCCCTTTCATCATGATGGGGGCATGTAAACCAATTCAAGCATAGTTTTTATTTGTTTTGAGCTTGTGTAGAAATGAAACTGAAACCAAGCATAGTTTTTTGTTTCAAGCTTGTGTAAACATGAAAGCGAATCCAAGCATAGTTCCCTATGGTTCAAGCTTTAATAAAAATGAACCCATTTCCATTTTAACCCTTGTGATTGCCATTCTATTAGCCTTTTCTATTAGATGAGCCTTGGTTTTTTCATTCCATCATAACCATCTCTTTGGCTGATCATACGCTTTCACTTGGTTGTTTTACCCTTTTTGAGGAACAATTGCAATGATTGGTTTTATTAACCAACCTCTTCACATAAATCAACATGTTTTGAGAAGTTCCAACATCACCGAAACCAGTTGCTACCTTAGACACCACTCATTCCTCAAAATGGAGTCCTCTTTAAGCTCTTTTCAGACTCTCTAAACATGAAAAGATTGCCGAGTGTTTGTCATTTCTAGCTCGTTAATGGATTAGAATCGATATCTACTCAGTATAGTTTTACCCCTTCTTTGGGCTGAGTTAGATTAACTACGGAAAAGGTACTCGTTGATCAAACATGATCAATAGGTTCTCTCTTGTATTATTTTATGCTTTTTCGGACTTGAGAGACAAATTTATGAAAAAGAACTTGTGGAGTTTCCTTTTAGTCCCTTTTCAGACTCTTTAAATGTGAAACGGACCGAGTTATCTTTGTCGTTAAACTTGTTAAAAACATTAAATAGCGACAAACTTGACCATCTAGACAAGACCGCGTTTCACCTTCGCTAGACTCGTTAAAACATCAAATAGTGATCGATTCACCCGAAGGGTGAAATTATACAACAAGAATATGTTATCCTCCTCAAGCTTGATAAAAATAAAGAGGTATTGGTCAGAAATGACTGGGGAAAATGGAAAAAGCCGAGAACACTTTATGGTAGCAGGTCGCTCTTGAACATGACACTTTCACCTCATCACCATGACTATGTGGGTTGGGTCATTCAACTTGATGGTTATCATACCGTTGGTCTATCATACCATCCATCACTTTGTTTTGGGTCAATGCTACCAATTCACTTCAGTGTCACTGATATGTTCAAGAGAAGTCATTCAGTTCAAAACTTCATCCTTTACAATATAGTAAATCTTCATTTTCATGTCCGCCATTCCTGAACCTTGTGTAGTCAGTTGATGTTTCATCTCCAAAATCATTTACCTCGTTTTGTGTCGTTGATGTGGGATACATCAAGGCCCTCCTGCGACGAGTTGCTTCTTGTCGACATCAGCACATCATCCAAGAAGTTGACTTATAAACACCCCCTTTAGTACCTTGAGGCTTGCATACATCAATGACAGGTTTCTCGCTTCCGGTGATAGGTTGACATCACTGTTCTTCGATCGAAAGACTTCATATGGTGTTCGACTTCAAAGCATTTATTCACACCATGCAAAATGTACTGCAGTACCTTGAGGGTCATTATCATTATTGGTGATTCCTCTCATGTTTGTTAACGACTTACATCATTGGCTGGTAATCAGATGATGTCTCTCCATGTTTGACTTCAGATCATCTATTCACATGGTTATACTTGTACATTGAGTGAAGATTGAACGAGATTGAAGACCTCGGATCTAGTTTCATCCATCCGAGCTACAATATATTTTCAAGAGTACTATATCAAATGTACAAATGGCCTTACATTCATGGTCATCCATTCATGGGTCTATATCTGTAGATGACTATATTTGTACATTTAATGAAAGTTTATAAGCTGAGCATGGGTATGCCTTCCCTCAGCTAGGTCGTGAGAAAAAATCAAATTATCATGATATTTGTATTGTAACTGATGCAGGTCTCCTTCCACTTTGAAACCTTCTCTCCAAATGGTAAAACATCTCACTTGACATGTTTATTTTCGACTTCATGCTTTAGGGGGCAACTGTTATAGGTAAATTTGGGCACATCAAACCTAACTTCCAGATCCATATTATTAGGGTCCATCAATCACTAATTCAGTTGTTTTCATTCCATAATGAGGTCAAACTACATCATGCTTGCCTCCCAAGAGTTTCCATGACACCATTCATCCAAAAAGTGTCCCTAAGGATATCAGCGCAGATAGCCTTCTATCAGGTTGCATTGCAATGCAGGAACTGCACTGACTGGGTGCACTGTAGAGCACCTAGCCTTTGTTTCACCTGTGCTGAGCGAGATTCATTGAATTTTTTAAATGAATCCATTGGATTCCTCATCCATTGGATACTTCTGGAAGTTTCTAGGTTGGTTGTGCTCGCATTTGGATGAGGAAGAGGATGAATGAACCTCAATCCATTATCCCTTCCTCCATGGAACCACTTCCCAAATTTGGCAGAGCATTCATGAAGGCCATTAATGGCTTAACCTCCTCCATTCAACTATAAATTGACCAAGCATTCAAAGGCTGGTCTAGGTTGGAATTTCTTGACCTAAGGAGATGCTGTTTGAATGAGATTAGTAAGAGTATTGTAATGATGTGGAATTGTTGCTTCATGAGGAGAGAAGGGATTGAAACTGGAATGAAGACACTAAATCAAGCATGAAAATTCATGGGTTGTAATATTTCCTTTTATCAATAAAGAATTCAAAGCTTTTTCCATTCATGGTCTTATATGATGAATATCATATTCTGGATTCTATGATATGTTTAATTAATAGATCTTTATTGTATGCTTTGATGGGTTTCTGTCTCGGTTTGTGTGCAGGTACTTTCCAAGCGAGTTAAGTACGAAAAGGAGCAAAAAAATCAATCAAAGGAGAGAGGGAGCAAGCGAAAGTTACACGTTGGTTCCTTTTCCTCCTTCTCTTATCTGTTGATTATAGGAAAAGTAGCGAATTAATTTGTCTGTTGTTTCTAGACTAGCTACTAGGTCTAGAGGGTTAGGCGTTTGTAGAAACACTAAATTTTCCCAAAAAACCATCTCCCCCATACTGGGTTGTAGAGCGCCTCTCAGAGCAATAAATTTTGATTTTGTGTTGTTGATTTTGTATTTTGATTAGAAGGAATGATTTTTAAGGTTATTTTTAGATTAGGGTGCAATAAATTTATTGTGTCGAGAGGGGATCTTCAAACCTGTAACAACCTTGGGTTAAAAGTTCATGTAATAAAGTTAATAATGGAAAAATAAGGCCAAGGTCAAGGGACACTTATTCCAAGCTAAATGTTGGGAAGAATATATTAGTGGGCACCACTTGTTGTGTTTATGGCTAAGGGGAAATTGACAAAGGCAATGCCAAAAGCTTTGAAAAGGCAAAAATGTATTATTGTAATTTTATTTATGAAAATAAAGGAAATAGGAAAAAAGGGAGGTGAAAGGTCATAGGTTTCATGTGAGGAGAAAATTGAAGGAAAAGTAAGGAAAACAAAGAAATTATAGGCATCAATAATAAAAATCAATGAGAGCATAAATTGGTAGCTTTTTGTCAGTATAGTTTTGGAGTTAGTCTTAGAGAGGAGAATAACACCAAGGGGAGAAGGAAATAAAGCAAGCAAAGGAAGGACAAGGAAGGATAAGGAATGCAAGGATCAAGCAACTTCGATAGGGATACTTGTAGGTAACACGTTGCATGTATGATTTCCTAGTTGGTTTTGGCATGCATGGCATATGCATGTGTGTATCTTGGTTTCATTCCTGTTGGTGGCATGGATTTTGCCAACTTTTGACAATGGTTTTAGCTTTATCCTTCCATTTCTGGATAGCCATGGTTTGACGTGATTCTTTCTTGGTTGAGCTTTGGATTATCGAAACATTTTGGATCTGAGTGGGGTGGTCTCCAGAAAATCCCAAGGGTTTGGGGTGGAGATGGTTTTCTCCAAGGATCCCTCAACAGGTGGGTGGAGATAGGAATATTCCTCAAGGGATGGTGAAGAAATTATGAGGCATCCAAGATCAATTTGGTTTGTGATCTCTTGACTAGTTTAGGTGAGATCACTGCATAGTGAGGGTGCAGGTGGTTTAACCTCTATATTCCCTTGGTTTTTTATGGTTTGGGTTATCCCATGTGATCCCACATTCATGCTTGGAATATGGCACATGGGTGATTGGATGAAAGAAAGATTTGGTTCAGCCCAATCTATGGTCGGGTTGTACGTGGAAGTCCCTAGCTTGGTTGGCTTTTGCATATGGTTAATGAGAGCTAATTTTCTCTTGCTTTTGATAAGTAAATGTATTTGCTATTATGTGGATTTAATGGTTGTTCTATCATTATAATTTATCTGGTTATATGCTGGTTATAAGCATGGCTAATTGAAAGTTCTAAGTATGGCTCTTATCACATTTCCATTAATGAATTTCTAGCTAATGAGAGAATGACCTAACTTGTGTCATGATAGCTATTGTGAGGAGGCATAAACCCTTCTTGTTAAACCTAAGATAAGTTTTCAGATCCTTATGTTCATATATGCATCCATGACCTATAGGTTGCAAGTTTACCATGTGTTTTATGGAATGTCAGTCCTAGTTGGGAGGGGTCAGGTCAAGTCTCGGTTCAAGTTTTGGTTTATAAGCTTTGTTTCTATGTCCTTTATCATTTCTGTAAGTTTCACTGAGTTCTGGGCAGAGGCCTAAGTCCTGGCCATGAAAAAGTGGCTCAGAATTCAGGGTCCTTGGCATAGAACTGACTGGAAAAGTCCACAGTTGTTGGCATGCATGCCTATGGGAGTGAATGGAAGCTTATAGTCACTTGCATGCCTTGGTAAGGGAGGTGATGAGGCTCTACGTTAGTGAAAAAGAGAGTTAGCTCAAGGGTTGGACACCCAGAGGGGTTGGGTTCCTCTTGGAGGTCCTATAGCACCTAAGGAAGTGAGTAAAGTCTTAAGTTGTCGATTCCATTTCTTTAAGGTCATATAGGAGGTTGAGTCTTATCATAGTGATCCTCAACTCATGTTTACCTCGGGCAAGTCGGTGAAAGAGGGTAAATATGGGAGGAGGTGGTTACAAGCCCAATATGTAAGATATGTTGTAATGTTATGTTATGTAAACATTTTGACTTGGTCAATTACCATTTGTTTTTTGACTTTAGGTTTTGGAAACCCATGGATTTTCCAATGGTATTCTTCTGTGGACAATAATATATATATATATATATATATATATATTGTAACAACCCTGGTTGAAAATTCATGTAAAAAATATAAGGCCAAGGTCATGGGACACGTATTCCAAGTTGAATGGTCAGAGAAAACATTCTAGTGGGTGTCACTTTGGTTTATTATGGCTAAAGGAAATTGGCAAAGGCATTGGAAAATGCAAAGAGGCATTAATTGACATTTTATTTATGAAATAATGGAAAATAAGAGAAAGGAAGGTGAAAGGTCACATAATTGCACGAGGAGGAAATTGAAGGAAAAATAGAGGAAAATGAAGAAATTAGAGGCCTCATTGATAAAAAGGCTTCTCAGGATTAGTTCATAGGCTTTGTCAATGTTAGTTTTTTAAGTTCAGTCTTTGACAATCTCATTCTATTCTCTTTCTCTCATACTCTTGCAAATCGTAGATTTTTCTTGGAACATTCTTGGAGCACATTGGATTTGGAGAAAGAAGGCAATGGAAAGCGGGAAAGTGCAAGGGAATAGCAGGATCATCAACTACATCTAGATTTCTTTGCAGGTATCGAGTTGTATGTATGGTTTCCTTGCTAGTTTTGGCATGCATGGTACATGCATGTGGTTTCTTAGTTATGATTTGTCATTGACATGTAGATATACCTGGATTAACAATGGTTTTTCCTAGCCATACCATTTCCTGGATAACCATGGTGTTGCGGGTTTTTTCCATTTATTTTCTGATTGGTGCTCATGTTCCTTATGGATGTGGGTTGAGTTATTAGTTCCTGGAGCCTTGGTTGGAAAAACACACTGGAAGCCTTGGAACAACTTGGATTGAGTTACTAGTACTAGAAGCCTTGGTTGGATAAACGCTCTGGATCCCTTGGTTGGTTGAGTTACTAGTCCTGGAGCCTTGGTTGGAAAATCACTTTGAACTTGTGACAACTGTGGGTTGAGTGTCCTGGAGTTAGGTTGGAAGAAACACTTTGGAGCCCTGGATAACTTGGGTAGAGACTGATTTGGTGATGGTTAGTGATCTCTGACTATGAGGTGGAATCACTGGTTGAGGGTTGAGGTGGTTTGGCCTATGGAAGCCATGTTTTTTTTTTTTCTTGGTTTAATCCATGAGATCCCACATTCGTGCTTGGAATATGGCATGGGGGTGTTTAGCCGAAAGAAATATTTGGTTCAACGCAATCTATGGTCGAGTGGTACGTGGAAGTCCCTGAATTGGTTGGTACTTTGCATATGTTAATATGTGCTATTACTTATTGATGACCAATGAACATAATTTCTAATTTACTATTGTTTACATGACTGGTTTTTCATGGATTTATTGCTGGTTAATTATATGCTACATGCATGGTGTATTTATTATTATACGATATGCTCTTAATCTAGATCTAATTCATGGTTTGACAAGGTCTTGGTTATTTTATATGGATGCATGAGCTAATATGTGTTTGTTGCAACAAGTATGTGAGGGAAAAAATCCTTCTTAATGAACACAAGATGAATCTAATGTAAACAGTGACCAAAATATGCATCCATGACTTACAAGTACTATGTATGCAAAGTGTTTGTAATAACATGTGTTGGCAAGTTAGACCCCATATCCATAACCACATTTTGGAATTTGGGTCATGCATAGTAACTCTCAGCTCATGTTTACCCTGGTAAGTATTTTGTAGTAGGTAAATGTTGGGTGGGGTGGTTACAGAGCGGTATTAGATCTTCCAAGTTCAAACACTTGGATTGGATGGGCTCTATAATAGGTGAAATGAAGAACACAAGATTAAATTTTAGACCTTTCTTTCATATCTGTTATAAGTTTTCTTCTATTGAATATTGGAAGTTGAAAAATTATCTATATTGAGGGTAAATCCCACTAATAATATGGTCAAAATTTCAGATATTGGTTCACGATATTTTAAGAATTATGATCTAAGGAAGATGACCTTCCTGAATGCACCTTTAAACAGGTCATGTTGGAATTTCTGCAATAACTTATCTTATGTAGGCTTTCAGAAGCCGAAAAATTGTCCACATTGAGGGGACATACAATTGATTATGTGGTAGAAAGTTCAGATATTGGGTTGCAATATTTTAGGAGATATGAGTAGAGGGAGTCGAGCCTTCTAAATGCTTGTAAAATTAGGCCTAAATAGGTCACACTGACATTTTTGTTATAACTTTTCTTTTGTGCACTCTCAGGATCTGAAATTTTTTCCACAATTAGGGGAAAGCCCACTGATATTGTTATAAAAATTCCAAACATTTATTCACTACATTTTAGGAGATATGACCAATGGAAGTCGAGCTTTCTGGATACTCCTAGAATTGTGCACCAAATAGGATTGTGTTGGTATTTTTGTTATAACTTTTCATCTATGAAATATCAGAAGTTGAAACTTGAACCATAGTGAGGGAAAATACGATTGATCATATGGTTCAGTTTCCATAACTTGTACTGCTATATTTTAGGATATATGCATTGAATCATTCTCTACATTAGTTTGCACGCAAAGTGTTTGATGAAATGCTTATATGGTTCAATGATTAATTGGATACAAACTATTTGATAAAATGCCCAAATGAGTATGTTGCTTGTGGTTGGGGATAGTATTGATGTCTAATAGTATTTCTGTAGTTGATATATGTTTACTTGTATGCAAAAAAATTTCTATATTAGTTTTCATGTAAAGTGTTTAAAGAAATTCTTTCATGCAAATGTAATAGTATAGTAGTTGTTTGAAGAAAATGTAAAAGTATGGTAATTGTTTGAAGAAAATGTTAATTTTTTTTTTTGGATGGGATAGTATTGTGGTATGATAATATGGATGTAGCTAATATATGCCTATTTGCATGCAAAGAATTTGAAGAGGTTCATGTAACGAATTGAAAGGTTGCATGCAAGGAATTTGAAAAGTTACATGTAAGGAAATGGAAAAGTGGCATGATTATGTGACATGCTTTTAGTTATTATGTTACAAGTGGAATAAGTGAAATGTTTTGACTTAATCTCATACAAAATTTATGAGAAATGAAAATCAATTTCTTTTCAATTGTGGTTAAATTTAGTAGAGCTTTGGAGATCCCATTTCCATAATCAGACATTGGAGATCGGGCCATTATAGTAGCTTCCTCCTTCTACCTTAGTGTGGACCATGGATAGTAAGGGGGCATGGTTATAGGTTGTTTGAATGCTTGATTAAGTGCGTGATATGTGTATGTGCTTATAAAATTGTATGAAGGAATTCTCTTGTTTTAATACGGTTGTACTAACACAATATGTTTTGAGACAAATGATATGCACTTGCGTGCAAGTGGGTGCTAGTTTTAGTATTATGACTATGATTGTGAGTTGATTGCCGACTATGACATGGTTGTTAGTATTAGTGAAGGCTGATTCAAATTAATAGACATGATGTCTTGATTTTTGGAACATGTGACTGCCATGTGTGAGCAGTTGCAGGGCAACGTGTTTGGTATTATCTTGACAAGGTAATAGTTGATTTGTTTATATAACGAACATCTTGGTGAATGTGGTAGCATATAATAAGTCTCAATTGCAGCAAGGTGAAAAGATAAAATAAAGGAATTGGGTGAGAATTCCTTTGGCTATGTTTTGAAACCACAATTCCAAATGAATGAGTGCATTGCATGCATACAAAAAGTTTTCTTAACCTTAATTTGACTGATATTATGTGGATATGTGTTATATTCATGAATATGTATTCGATAGGTTGCTATCTTAAGGTTGATATTTGAGATAAGAGGCTGAGTTTTAATATTGTAAAGGCATGAATAAAATCATGAGTTATTGCTGTGCGATGTAGGGAATCAAATGACAAAAGAGATTGTCATAGATCTTGAAGAAGGCTTGAGCTGAGCTTTCACTCATGAATCCTTGGAAGTATTGGGAAATCATGAGGGTTGAGTCATGGTGTTTTTTCAAAGTCTTGTGCTTTCAGTGTTTTATGATTTGTTTATGCTTGATTTGCGATTTTGATTATGTATGGTGCATGGCCATGCCACTTTGTCTTTGGTGTTGTATTGTTGTTGGTTTTCCATGGTTTTCTTCTTGTTTTCCTTTTTTTCTTGCCTTTTATTTTTTAAGGGTATTGGGAGTTGGTTGGGAAAGAGTAAAGCTAATGGAGCATGGGGAGAGATTTGTGGTACCTAACAGGTAGTGAAAGACCTAGATGAAGCTTAGTGCATGTATAAGGGCAACTGAAGGCAAGAATATGACAACCAATTGGATTGGTTGCGTCTATCGGGGTAAATGGACGGTGTCAGGACAATCATGAGAAAGGTAACATGAAAGGTAAAGTAAATGGGCTTAAGGTAACAAATGCCTTGGCTAAGTTGGGAACTGTTGTTCTCAATGGTGTGTATTTTGTGCACAGATAAAGGGAGTTCTCTTAACCTAGACAATATGATATCTAGTAATTATTTGTGATCATGATTATGTTGATGTCTCTATACTTATACATGTATTTATGTATGTCGTCCGAAAGTGTCATAAGAGATCATGATTATTTTATGTTAATGTTTATATGTATGTATGTATGTCATTGTCTGACAGGGTCGTCAGGGATCATGCTTGTGGAGGAATGATTGCTTATGCAGGTGAATGGCATGAAGAAGTTCCTACTTTTATGAGAAATCAAGTGGGAAGAGTAGAACTAAAAAATATATGAGGTTAGTATCACGTGGATATGATTTGATATTATGTGTTATACTATGCCTATCTTTATGCTATGATAGGTAATGCTGGGGGATACATCAATAGAATTAAAGCAGTGCAATCCATGACATGCTGGGACAAGCATGGATCGTGGAAAGACACTATAAGTTGGGTTTCTTGGTAAGGTCAGTGTGGTATTAGGATGTGCAACATCGGAACTGTGTACATATAGCATATGCAGTTTTGTGTACATATGGTATTGTGTGCCTATTGCATATATGGTGCTGTGTGCATATTGTATATGCGGTGTTGGGTATATATGGTGCTAGGTACATGTCGTATATGTAGTGTTATGTACATATGGTGTTAGGTACATATTGTATATGTGGTGCTGTATACATATGGTGTTGTGTATAGATGATGCTAAGTACATGCGGTGATGTGTACATGTAGTGCTATGTACATGTTTTACATGAGGTGTTGTGTGCGTGCGGTGCTATGGACATGTTCTACATGTGGTGCTGTGTGTGTGTGGTGTTGTGTACATGCTGTGCAGGTGATGCTGTGTACATGTGGTGTTGTGCACATGTTGTGTAGGTGCTGTTGTGCCCATGTGATGTTGTGTACACATTGTGCAAATGGTGATATGTACATGTGGTGTTGTGTACACATTGTTGTTATCGGGAAATCTAGTGTCCATTCAGAGCTGCTAGTCCCACTAAGACAGGTAACTATCTTAGAAACAAACAAACAAACCAAAGTTACTTTCATTTTCCTTTATGAGAAGTAGATGGGAGAGAAGCAGAGAGTACCAACCTCAGTCTTTTGCTTGGATCCTTGCTTGTTTCTTCTCCCCTTTGACAAATCTTTGCCGCTCTTTCCTTGCTTACCCCGTTTCAAAGAGTACCTGTAAATTCAAAGCAGCATAATACCTTCAAAGTACACAGATCTACAATCATAAACAATATAGGACCAGATATATATTGACCACACAAATGCATATATCATCAAACAGACAAGAATGTGGAGGAAAACTTAAATAACTTTATTGATAGAAAGAGTAGAAGAGAGGATTACAACCCATTGATCTGACCCAGCATCATCCTCCCAGCATGAAAGCCCTTATTCACCTCATGAAAAGCTTAGATCACCCAACACTATGAAATTCCACCAAGAAACCAAGAACACTTCCTTACAATATACAAGATTCCAGCCTCTGGATCTCTGGGATGAGGGATCCATATATAGATGTTTGCAGGGGGGTGAGTCAGCTTCTGGGATTTTGATTAGTGTAATCTCTCTGATAGTTCTTGGTTCCACTTGGATATTCATGATCTCCTACTCATCCCTGGGCGAATTCAGAGAGGCAAGTGTTATAGGAGAAGTTTTCTGGAAGATTCCATGATCATCCACCTTGCAAACTGTCTTTTCCATTTGTTTACTCTCACCAATCATACCCTACAGAAGGGATTTTAAGTATGCATCACACTTTTTGCATGTGGCAGGTGAGATGCATCTCACCCTTAGCACTGAGCAGCCTATATGGGCCAATTTTGACCAATTTTGAGCAATTTTCCATGGAGAACTTCTGGGAGATGATGTAATCAGTTGACCTTGTTCTTTTAGGGTATGAAACAACACTTTTAGGGACTTAGAAGCCCTTGGTTTATGGACATATATGATTGGGGTTGCAGTGCCCAAATATTTCTATAACAGTTGCCCCCTAAATCTTTTGATGTCGAGTGAAATGCTTTATCATGAGGATCTGAGGTTTTTCGAACTGGAAGGTGACCTGTAATAAGATACAATACATTATCTTCATAATATTTTCATGATCTAGTTGAGGCGAGCGTTCCCATGCTCAGCTTTATAAATTCATTTTCATGTACATAGGATAGACAACCGTCTGTGTGGCAGACTGATGATTATGATAGAGCCATGATCCTTTGATTTGGATGATTATCTGTGCAGCAATGATGTACATTTGATGTCTTTATTTTCCTGAATATATCGCAGCCCAGATGGATGAAACTAGATCTGGGGTCTTCAAACTCGTTCAATCTTCACCCGAAGTACAAGAAATCCTTTTTCGTCATATAATCCCTTAAGTCCGAAAAAGTATAAAATAATACGAAAGGGATGAATTTTCGATAGTTTTAACGAGCCGAACAAGACAAGCGCTTGATATTTTTGTGTAATGATCCCTTAGGTCCAAAAAGATTAAAATCTAGAGATGGGATAGCACTTCCGATAGCTTTAACGAGCTGGAGAGGCTAATTGCTTGGCAATATTTTCATATTTTATGAGCCAGATGAAAAGAGCTTAAAGGAGACTCGGTTTTTGAGGAACAAGTGATATTTTTAGGTAGCAGCTGCTTCTAAGTAAGGTTTGGAATTTTCCAATCATGATAGTGTTAAGAGGATGGCTAACAGAATCACTCATCGCAGTTGTTCCTCAAAAGGGTAAACAATCAAATGGAGGCATATGATCGGCTAAAACAAAGTGGAGGTGATGGTAAGAACACGACCAAGGCTCAAAAGCTGATGATAATGCATTCACAATGGTTATTTACCTGAGATTGGTTCATTTTTTTATGAGCTTAACTCTGGTGGAACATACGCTCATTCCTTAGGTTTAATTTTTAACGAGCTTGAACTTTGTGTAAAACTGCTCGTGCCAGTTGTATAATAAGGACGTCCAATCGATAGGTTCAATTTTTAGGGAGCTTGCACCATTCGAAACTTTGCTCTGAATCCTTTCTTTATGTAAGCTAGGAATGACCAATCCTACAAGTTTAAAGGGTTAAGAATCTACAAACTAAGAAAATAAATGGTCACTTTTCACTTTCATGTGAAAAGGTTTGCATGCCCCCGAGCACAGTGAAGTAGAGTTTCTAGGTTACCCCTCAATTTGCAGACAAAACATTTGTTCTATCAGGAAAGGCATACCTTCTAATGGAGGTATCTTATTCCAGTCTAATCCCATTTTCCTAAATGGATGGGTGTGTCAGAATAGTCATATATCCTAGGTGGAAACCTTACTCTATACTTTTTCTGTTGAAGCATACCAGGGTGCATGCTCCTTGGGTTTCAGTCACAATCACTGAATTACTTCCGCTCATCAGGTGGACGAACTGGAGATTGATGAGACATTCCTTGCGTGAAAAGACCAGTTAGGGATGGAATTTGACCATTAGCTATGTGTGAGCCGGGGAATGAAAGATGGTCTACGAGCTGGACCACTCTGCCTTCATGCGGAAAACACATTACTCAAAAGAGTGAGGAGACAATGGCTCCCATGCTATAAATGTAGTCACGCCCAAGGAGTATATTGTAATCTAGAGGTCCTTGGACTACCATTATGTTTAGATAAACAATTTTCCCTCTCAAAGTTATAGGCAAATTTGGAAGGATCCCTAACGGTCAACTGGTTCCTTTGTCGAAGCCTGTTAGATTTTGCATCTCAGGTAGAAGCGATGGCAAACCAATCGCTTTCCAAGTAGTTGAGGAAATGATGCTCATAGAAGCCCCTTCATCTATGATAGTACCGACCATGACCATTCTGTAAGCTTGTACAATGATTCCGAATGGTACATTAGACGGTAGACGAGGTCTGCTTAGTAGATTCTAGTCGAAGGAAACAACTAGGTTGCTCGGAGGTGGGACCAAATAAACGACCGGATATGACTATGACGAACTTCCTTCCTGCGGTAAAGGAATGGGTAGATTGCCCCCATGTTCATCAGAGTCTGTGTTTACGAAAAGAATTTGAATGGTGTCATTCTCATTCTCTTCGGTGACTATATCATCTGAAGATGGACCTTCCGAAGACAAGACTGGGTCGACTGCCGTCTTGACCCGATGACTTTGGTCCAGTGTGGACTTAGAGGGTTTATCTTCAATGATAAATTATTTTACCGACCACAAAGGTGTGTCAGTCGGATTTTCAACTAGCAATGGACTCAACAAGAGTTTATTGTACCCAGGAGGAAGTCGTAGCAGTGAAGCAGGACGGTTATCCAAGACTCTTTTAGCTTCGTCCAAGAAGGGACAATAATGGATGGCATGATCGCCTTCACACAATCTACAAGGAAATTTATATTTTCCTTTCTTCCCAGAGACTTCGCTTTCACTAGTTGATAGTGTACTCTCAACATGATTGTCAGAGGTTGATGACACCAGATTGTGCAAATGAGGAGACCAGTCCCTTAAGATCCGAGGGATGTAAGGACAATCTTGATGATAGCGGTCTCCTTTGCAAATTACACATGGAGATTTAGTTTTGGATGGTGCAGTGTGTGGATTTTCACTAGATGATGCATGGTTGCCCCTTTTTGCCTTTGGCTCCTTCTTCTTCTTGTCCTTCTCCTTCCCTTTCTTCTTCTTCTCAGTTACTTGGTTTTTAGCTTTACCAGCTTCACCAAGTGAAGAGGAAGAAGGGGAGGGAGAAACAAACGAAGCGGAAGGTTGGGGGGTAACTCTAGTATCATCTAGTTGCTGATTTGATTGCTTAGGAATCATGGTGCTTTGAACGACAGAGGTTGAAAAGAGCCATACTGGCAAGCCAATTGTCAGTCCTGGAAGGGACAATGTGGCCATATGAGGTGCACCAACATCTCCCCAAGAGGAGAAAGGACTAGGGTTTCCTCCAAGGGGAAATCCTTGGTTGGTGGACTCCATTTTCTCAACATAAGATCAATGAGGGAACAATGACGTTATTCCGCTTAAAATAAATTTTATGATGCTTTGACACAACTTGCTTTTTCTATTTTTAAGAGTAGAGAAAAAGCCAAAGATGACTCTAGTTGCCTTCGATTTTTAATGAGCCTAAAGTGACAAGTGCTCAGATGGACCTTTTCCTTTAAGGAGTCTGAAAAGGAATGAAAGAGACTACTCTGGAAATCTAGACAGAGGGATTACAAACCAATCGCATAACTGCAGAATAATTTTTACAGTACGGCAGTCAATCTTCCTGAATGCTGTGTTCAGTGCATTGCGATCGATAGGGTGGCAAACACGGCTTCCTAAAGATAAAGGATATAGCCTATTGTGGTCTCCCAATATATACTCGATGGTACGTGGGAGCACAAGTCCGTACTAGCACTTGTCGTCTCAAAGAGGAGGAATCACCCAACCTATGATGAAAGCGA
>APFE031277334.1:120242-140741 GCA_000404065.3 Pinus taeda | reverse complement strand
TTCTAAATGTTGTGCGTTAGGTTCCAAAGCGTTTTTATGTTCATTGAATTTATTTTACAGTTGATCTTTCTTAAGAAGTTTTCCTTTAAGGTTCACCACGTGATGTAGATAT
Organism: Pinus taeda; assembly: GCA_000404065.3. NCBI lineage: Eukaryota > Viridiplantae > Streptophyta > Pinopsida > Pinales > Pinaceae > Pinus > Pinus taeda. Next base: position 140,629 of record APFE031277334.1, on the reverse strand, counting down.
ACAATTCCTAAAATGTACTCTAAGATGATAAACAGTTGTTTATTCTTCTTTCTGCAATGAAAATCCTAGCTACTAAGGAAAGAGAAGTGAGATTCTTTCAACATAGAGCAGAGAGCACACACTAGATGCACTGTCCTAAATCAAAATCAATAAGTAGTCTAAATGCAAATGCACATGCATGTATTTGTTTTCCGCTTTCTTAATGTGTGAATGACAAAAAGAATGCTGAGTACAAATTTGAATTATCTTTTCAAAGCGACAGTACTAACAATTTTCTCTTCAAAAGACAAAAGTAAGACAAAGACGACACTTTGCGATTTTGAACTAAAAATTGCTTTCGACACTTGAAATACTATTAATTTAAATCAAATACAAGAGTAATAATTTAATCGACCATCAAGAAGAGTAGGATTCTTTTCTTTGACTGAAAACAACACTTGCGACACTTCCAAATCAAAAGACAACAATTCGACTAAGCTACTTCTTTGTAAAGGAGAACTATAAATGGAAAACAATACATAAAAACATTCACAATTATTTGTACAATGGAGGCTGAATAATGCAAAGGAAGTGAGTTTCCACAGTGGTATACTCATCACAGACAACAAAACTCCTAAATAAAGCTGAAGAGAGTGAACAAAAACCAAAATCTAGAGGTAGAAACAGTCTTATCTAATCATCGCACCTGTAACACAGGGGAATAGGGATGCACCTCACCTACTACACACGGGAGGTGTGATGCATCCAAATTGCCAAGAGGAGAAGGTGCGATTGTCCAGGGACGAGACTTCAACTTGATTTTTAGTCACAATTTGCAGCTTAGTTCAGGGATTTAGGATTGAGCCATCACCAGGGCAATTAGGATGTTTGCAAATCAATTGTTCAGTTTATAAACAAAACCCAGAGATGGACTGAAGCAACATTGATCTACTTTGCACTTGCATAGAAAATGCAATTCGAAGGCTAGTTGGCTTAACTTCAGGCTCTGTTTGTAGTTTATAAAGCAGACAAATATAGACAAGCAAACAAACTATTCGCTCCCCAGCGGAGTCGCCATTTTGTTATTGGGAAATCTAGTGTCCATTCAGAGCTGCTAGTCCCACTAAGATGGGTAGCTATCTTAGAAACAAACAAACTAAAGTTACTTTTTTTTTTCCTTTAAGAGAATTAGATGGGAGAGAAGCAGAGAGTACCAACCTCAGTCTTTCGCTTGGATCCTTGCTTGTTTCTTCTCCCCTTTGACAGATCTTTGCCGCTCTTTCCTTGCTTACCCTGTTTCAAAGAGTACTTGTAAAGTCAAAGCAGCATAATACCTTCAAAGTACAAAGATCTACAGTCATAAACAATATACGACCAGATATATATTGACCACACAAATGCATATATCATAAAAAATTTAAGAATGTGGAGGAAAACTTAAATAGCTTTATTTATAGAAAGAGTAGAAGAGAGGATTACAACCCATTGATCTGACCTAGCGTCATCCTCCCAGCATGAAAGCCCTTATTCACCTCATGAAAAGCTTAGATCACCCAACACTATGAAATCGCACCAAGAAACCAACAACACTTCCTTACAAGATACAAGATTCCACCCTCTGGATCTCTGGGATGAGGGATCCATATATAGATGTTTGCAGGGGGTGAGTCAGCTTCTGGGATTTTGATTAGTGTCCTCTCTTTGATATTTCTTGGTTCCACTTGGAGATTCATGATCTCCTACTCATCCCTGGGCGAATTTAGAGAGGCAAGTGTCACAGGAGAAGTTTTTGAAAGATTCCATGATCATCCACCTTGCAAACTGTCTCTGCCATTTGTCTACTCTCGCCCATCGCACCCTACAGAAGGGATTTTCAATATGCATCGCACTTTTTACATATGGCAGGTGAGATGAATTGAACCCTTAGCACTGAGCAGCCTGTATGGTCGAGTTTTGACCAGTTCTGAGCAGTTTTCCATGGAGAACTTCTGGGAGATGATGTAATCAGCTGACCTTGTTCTCTTAGGGTATGAAACAACACTTTTAGGGACTCAGAAGCCCTTGGTTTATGGACATATATGATTGGGGTTGCAGTGCCCAAATATGTCTATAACAATTGTGCAGGTGGTGTTGTGTACAGGTGGTACTATGTGCATGTCGTACATGTTGTGTTGTGCACATGTGGTATTGTGTGCATGTAGTACAGGTTGTGTATGTGCATTGTGTAGTCATGGTATCATGACATGTATTCCTTGTGTTGTAATCTATGTACATATATGTATTATGTTATGGTGTACACTGGGTGTAGGTGTATGTGTTGTGTTGTACATCAGGTGTAGGTGTATGTGTTGTGTGGTACACCAGGCATAGGTGTATGTGTTGTGTTGCATGTTAGGTGTAGATGCATGTATTGTGTGGTGTTGTACACCATGTGTGGGTGTCTGCATGTGATGTACATTGTATGTATATGTATGTGCTTGAAGAGAAGAGAAGTATTAGGTGCTTGCCAGATGTGGAAATTGATCTAGTGTGTGCACAAGAAGGACAAAGAACAAAGGTAAAAGTAAGAACTAATTGAAGGATAAGTATCGATATTTTATTTTAGTTTTAATTATGCATGTGATCTGTGACTCTGATTTTTGATGGTTACATGTGATCTATGATGGTTATGTTTTGAGCTAACCAGATGTGATATGTTTATACATGATGATTTGGTCAAGAGTTGGTTTGACTTGTTGTGGCAGGAAGTGAACATAAGTTCAAGTGTACCTTATTTAAGGGCCACCAATGAGGTGGGATTTGGATTTATTTCAATTCATTTTGAATCTAATGTAAATTATGTGCTTGGTATAGGAAAGCATGGAAATGCCCAAACTGGGTGGTTGAAACCGTCTGCAAGAATTAAAAGCGCCAATAAAAGTAATTGGAATAGGTAGTAGTATGTTGGTAAAGCACTTTAGGAGTAGGGACATTGTGGGACACTGGTACCCAATAGTTTCAATTGATTTCAATGAGTAGGGCTATGCCTTGGTTTTTGGACCTTCTGATGCGAGGAAACCTTACCAAGGGAGGGGATGCCCGAGGGACTGTGTAGCAGAGAAGGGGATGCCCATAAAACTTGGAAGGTGTGAGATTGCACAGAAGGGGGTGACCAGATTGCTCGAGGGACTATGTAGCAGAGAAGGGAAGGTCGGGGAATGTATTTATTTTGGTCATTAGCATTGCCAGATGGAATCATAAACACATTGGGAGTGCGCCCTGGAACAATGAGTCGGTAAATTCTCACTAAGAGGACAAGTGGAGTAGGATTATAGTGCTAGACATTGGATGCAACTTTGACTTTGGTAGTGGATTTTGGACTTCCTGGGAAGGAGGTGAATCCTCGTATTACTTTGAGGGTGGAGCTGTGAGCCTCTGAATTCCCTTTTTCTTGATACGGGCATCATATCCTTTTATTTGCTAGTTGAGAAAATGTGCATATGTGTTTATTATTGTAAATACTGTTTCGAGCTAGATTTATAAAGCTCCATTGACAGTATGATTATTTACTAGTTGAAAAAAATTGTATAAGTGTATATGTGTCATTATTGTAAATACTGTAACAACCTATGTTATAAAGCTCCTGTAAATGGTAAGATTGTCATGCTTTCAACAATGGTCATTGTAGATACTATAATGAGCTGGGTTATAAAGCTCCATGGGCATTATGTTTTGTTTTCTTTGGTTGTTGGTTTATAAGTGTCATTGAACACTGAGGATGGTGTTCCCCCAAGAGGGGAGGGTTCTGTAACAACCCCGGTTAAAAATTCATGTAAAAAATATAAGACCAAGGTCATGGGACACATATTCCAAGTTGAATGGTGGGAAAAAACATCCTAGTCGGCGTCACTTTGGTTTATTATGGCTAAAGGAAATTGGAAAAGGCAAAGAGGCATTAATTGGCATTTAATTTATGAAATAATAGAAAATAGGAGAAAAGGAAGGTGAAAGGCCACATAATTACATGAGGAGGAAATTGAAGGAAAAATAGAGGAAAATGAAGAAATTAGAGGTCTTAACGATAAAAAGGCTTATGAATATCAGTTCACAGGCTTTTGTCTGTGTTAGTTTTTTCAGTCCAGTCTTTGGCACTCTCATTTATTCTCTTTCTCTTATACTCTTGCATACTTAGATTTTTCTTGGAGCATTCTTGGAGCACATTGGATTTGGAGAAAGAAGGCAATGGAAAGTGGGAAAGTCCAAGGGAATATCAGGATCAACAACTACATTTGGATTTCTTTGCATGTATCGAGTTGCATGCATGGTTTCCTTACTAGTTTTGGCATGCATGGTACATGCATGTGGTTTATTGGTTATGATTTTTCATGGCATGGAGATTTGTCTGGATTGACAATGGTTTTGCCTAGCCTTGCCATTTCCTAGATAGCCATGGTGTTTTGGGTTTTTTCCATTTGTTTTCTGATTTGTTCTCATGTTCCTTATGTCTGTGGGTTGATTTATTAGTCCCTGGAGTCCTGGTTGGACAAACACTCTAGAAGTCCTGGAACAACTTGGGTTGAGTTACTAGTCCTAGAAGCCTTGGCTGGACAAACACTCTAGAGCCCTTGGTGGGTTGAGTTACTAGTCTTAGAGCCTTGGTTGGACAAATGCTCTAGAGCCCCACAACAATTGTGGGTTGAGTTATTAGTCTTGGAGTCAGGTTGGAACAAACACTCTAAAGCCTTGGACAACTTAGGTAGAGACTGATCTGGTGATGGTTAGTGATGTTCGACCATGAGGTGGAATCACTAGTTGAGGGTTGAGGTGGTTTGGTCTCTGGAAGCCCTAGTTTGGTTTTTGCTTGGTTTATTCCATGAGATCCCACATTCATTCTTGGAATATGGCATGAGGGTAATTGGTTATCCCAATCTATGGTCGGGTGGTATGTAGAAGTCCCTAACTTGGTTGGTACTTTGCATATGTTCATATGTGCTATTATTTATTGATGACCAATGAGCATAATTTCTGATTTACTATTGTTTACTATTAAAAAGTGGGCAACAAGAAATGTTAAATTTAGAATGTGCTAAAAGTAGAATGTCTAAAAATAGCAGTTTGGCCAACGAGGTCATTGGCCACCTTGGGTGAGAGGTGAAACTGCTAAAAATACAAAGTTCTAAAAATAACATTTTTGGGTCCCTTCCTATTTATGGAAGTCCCTAGTCTATCTATAGGAAGTAAAGTTAATCTTGCTCTTAACAACAGTTGGAAATATTAATTAATTAATTCAGTTGAGTTAATTAGTTAAGGAAATTTGAATTTGAAGTCTTTGTGAGCGTGCACATGATTTGTCCCACTGATTGAGGAATTTATCCTTAATTTCCTCTATTGATTGAGGGAATAAGTATGAGTTCTATAATGAGAGAATTAGTTGACTTAGTTCTTACTAGTCAAGTCCAGTTAGATTATTTTAACAAGTTGTTAAAATAATAAAATATAGTTTGTTAATGCTTGCATGCATGTGACAACTATTATTTTAGATAACTGAGGATTCACTTGTGGATAACTGTTGCATGTCAATTCTATCAGAGACCCAGTTGAGATCAGATGAGGGACAATGTACTATCAGATGCTTAGATCTACACATGGAATATTCCTTGCACACATGAGGAACTAATGTCCTCAAGGATTGCGTAGTTGGACCTATGGTTGACAGTAGGTATGATGGGGTCCAATGCTCATATGTTATGAATTGGACCCCAATCAAAATTGCGCAAGGAAATAGGGGATTGATGGATGGTTGCCTACATATTGAGGCAAAGTGAGTCCATCATCTTCATCTTTTGATTGCAGAAAGTGCAGGATAGCTCTTGAGCTGATATTTTTTGTAAACAGAAGAGGATTTCCACTTGATTGATAATACAGTGTTGGGGGTTTTATGTTGGTGCTTTCCCCAGTGATATATCTGTGTTATGTGTGATTATTTCTCTTGATCAGTTATATGTGTTTATGGTTGATGTTTCTCATGAAATTGATTTTGCTTCCACTTAATGTTTTGTAGAAGTAGATCATGTGTTTTGCTTTAGTACATTGCATTACCAGTTTGATCTACAGGTGAAATTTCTACATGGTATCAGAGCATAGTTAATCAATCAAGGAACAATATACAAGCAAGAGAAAGAAAGTCGAAGTTTATTATTTGGGATATAGATATCTAGTTCTCATCATAGTTCAGATTTCATCCAGATGGCCTTCATTGGGTTGAGGTTTGAGTATGCCCTTGATGGCAGCTCAAACTACATAGCTTGGAAGGATCACATGGAGGCAATATTGGAAGATAATGGCATTAAGGACTTCATTGATCAAGGTGTCCCCAAGCTTAATGATGCTACTCACACTGCAGACTGGAAGAAGAACGTGGCTAGAGCTAGGAGAATCATCCTAGAGGGAGTTCAAGATCACATAGTCTCGAGCCTCCATGGGAAGGAGACTCCGTTTGCAATGTGGAAAACATTGAAATATTTATATTAGAATAGCAGTGATCAGAGGAAGCTGGCACTGAAGGACAAGATTTGAAAGATCAAGTGTGAGAAGGGCGATACGATCACTACATTCCTGAACAAGCTCACCAACTATAGAGATGAGCTTGCAAGCGTAGGGATCACTACCGCTAATGATGATATGGTAAGTCTAGCACTCCTTGGCCTTCCTAAGAGCTGGCATAGCTACCAAGACTCAGTGAATGGAAGGGACAAACTGCCAGATTGGGAGTGACTGTGGTCAGATTTGATGCAAGAGGAGATCAGACGGAACACCAGAGATGGAGCTTCTTCATCAAAGAATGATGATGAAGAGAACTTGGCTTTAACATCTAAAGCTAAGAAAGGGAAAGGGAAGGCATCCCAATCCAAGTCTTCTCAAGGAGGGAAGAAGTTTGACAAGTCGAAGGTGAGATGATTTCATTGTCATGAGTTGGGTCACTATGCTACTAGTTGCCCAAAGAGGAAAAAGTCTAAGAAAGGTTCCTGAAAGGAATCTGATGGTGATGCTCTAGCTTCACAATTTGAGATGGATTTCTCACTTATTGCATGCATGGTTTCATCCAACATGGGATGTGTTTGGTACTTGGACAGTGGAGCTTCATTCCACATGTCAGGTGACAAGACTATTTTTAGCACTTTGGAGGAGAAGGATCTCCAGATACGGATCAAGATGGGCGATGACGGAAAGTACCGTGTCTCAGGTGAAGGTATGGTTGTGTTTCAGAGGGAGCATGGTTCTCCCCTCTCTCTTTCTAATGCTATGTATGTACTAGGGTTGAAAAAGAATCTTGTGTCTATTGTTATGCTTGAGGATAAAGGCTATGATGTAGTCTTTATTTTGGGAAAGGTTTTCCTAAGGCATATCGACACTGGATAGACCAAACAGATAGGGATTCGAGTTAAGAATCTCTATAAGTTATAGGTAGAAGACTGTGCTGCTTTGAGTTCCAAAGAAAAGGTGATTCATGGCCAAGATATTGGTGAGTTATGGCATAGGAGACTGGGCCACTTGCATCATGGGGCCTTGAAGATCACGCAGCAAATTTCTACTGGATTACCCAAGTGCAAGCTGGAGCAAGTGAGCACATGCAAAGGTTGCACTTTGGGTAATTATGCAAACTCTTCTTTTCATGATCGGGATGGTAGAGCAGGAGTAGTTTTGGAGCAAGTTCATTCAGATGTATGCAGGCCCTTCTCTACAGCCTCCATCGGAAAGCAAAGGTATTATGTTATTTTTGTTGATGATTTTTCTCGTAGATGTTGGATCTACTTCATGCAAAAGAAGGATCAAACCTTATTGAAGTTTTTTGAGTTCAAAGCTTTGGCAGAGAAAGAATCAGGGATGAAAATAAAGGCCTTGAGAAGTGACAATTGTGGAGAGTATATTTCCCAGCAGTTTAAGGACTTCTGTGCTTCAGAAGGAATTAAACGGGAACTCACGACACCTCATAACCCACAATAGAATGGGGTGGCTGAAAGGAAGAACAGATCTATTGTGGGTGTAGCTTGATTAATGTTGCATGACCAAGGCCTACCACTTCATCTGTGGGTTGAGGCATGTAATACAACAATATATCTTCATAACAGAAGTCCTCATCATATTTTGGGGATGAAGACACCTATGGAGGCTTTTTCGGGGAAGAGACAAGATGTGAGTCACTTCCACATCTTTGGATCACCAGTCTTCTGTCATGTGACCAAAGATGCTTGGAAGAAGCTAGACCCAATAGCTGAGTTGGGAATACTAGTGGGGTACATTGATACACCTCATAACTATCTTGTGTTTCTGCCTGCCAGTCAAAGGACCGTAGTGCACAAGGATCTGAAGTTCGATGAGTAGCGAGCCATGTGAGCATCACTTGAGAGGGAGCTCAAGTTGCATGGTGATTATGAGGAACTATTAGTTCCTAAGGAGGAGGAGCCTCCTGATGATGCGGAGCAGCCGCATGCAGAGATTCCAGTTGTGGAGATCACCACTACTAGAGAGTCTTCCAGAGAGGGGCAAAAACGCTCATGGGAAGCTGACAGATTGATGTAGGATGCGAGAGACAATGTGGGGCAGCCATCCTCTCAACACAAATAGAGGAGATCTCTCGATAGATACACTGGCTACATGGCCTTGGTTGGGGAGTGTGTAGCGACCGAGCCTTCTTCTTTTGAGGAAGTAGTACAACAGCTAGTTTGGGTGGATGCAATGGTAAAGGAGTATGATTCTATCATGTGAAACAATGTATGGGATGTTGTTCCTAGACCGGGGGACAAGTCAGCGGTTACTTCCTGATGGATTTACAAGGTAAAGCAGGCAACTGATGTTAGTATTGAGAAACACAAGGCAAGGTTTGTTGCCCGTGGTTTCTCACAGGTCGAGGGGATTGAATATGATGAGACCTTTGCTCCTATTGCAAGATACTCATCGTTTAGATCAATTCTAGCACTATCAGCATAGATGGGTTAGCAGATCCATTAGATGGATGTGAAGATAGCATTCCTCAATGGGGAGATTGAGGAAGAGGTATACATAGAGCAGCCAGAGGGATTTGAGGCCTTCGATCGTGAGACACATGTGTGTCAGCTCAAGCGAGCATTATATGGGCTGAAGCAAGCACCTCGTGCTTAGTCTACTAGGATCGACAACTATTTCACCGGGTTGGGCCTCACCAAGAGTGAAGCGGATGCGAACCTCTACCACATCATTGTATATGGTAAGCTATTGATTATTGTACTTTATGTCGATGATGTAATTTTGATAGGTGATGATCAGTTGATCAAGTCTTGCAAGGGAGATCTTGCAAGAGAGTTTGAGATGAAAGACATGGGCCTCATGCACTACTTTCTAAGCATGGAGGTGTGGCAGAGAGATGGGGAAGTATTTGTGTCTCAGGGAAAGTATGCCAATGAGATACTGAGGTGCTTCCACATGGAGATGTGCAAGTGCATGGAGACTCCTCTAGCAGGTAACTGGAGGAAGGAGGATGCTACTTCAAGTGAGGTAATAGCTGCTACATTTTACAGGTAGTTTGTGGGTTCACTCATGTATTTGGTGAACAAACGATTGGATTTGTGCTTTGCAGTGAACCAGCTGAGTCAAGCTATGGTTAAGCCAACCAAGTTATTTTGGAAGGTAGAAAAGCATGTGCTGAGATATCTCAGAGGCATTACATAGTATGGATTATGGTACAGGTGGACAGAGGGAGTGAAGCTCCAAGGCTTCATAGATGCAGATTGGGTAGGTAGTCCATTAGACAAGAAGAGCACTTCTGGAGGGATCTTCAACCTTGGGTTAGATGCAGTTTCTTGGTATAGCTAGAAACAAAGATCAATTGCACTTAGCACAATGGAGGCAGAGTACATGGCAACTAGTCAGGCTGCATGTGAGGCCATCTGGATGCAGAAGATTCTAGTGGGATTATTTGGTCAGATGATGGATCCTGCAGTGATATATTGTGATAATCAGAGTTGCATTAAACTCTCTAAGAATCCCGTGTTTCATGACAGGTCCAAGCATATAGATATCCACTATCATCATCTACGAGATTGTGTGGTCAAGAAGATCATGATGTTGCACTACATTTCGACTGAGGAGCATGATGCAGATATTTTGATGAAGGCATTGTCAAAAGGCAAGTTTGAGTTCCATAGAGACAGGATCGGGGTTGCTGGTAATCCCTTTCTTGTTGAGAGGGAGTGTTGAAAAGTGGGCAACAAGAAATGATAAATTTAGAATGTGCTAAAAATAGAATGTCTAAAATAGCAGTTTGTCCAGTGAGGTCATTGGCCACCTTAGGTGAGAGGTGAAACTGCTAAAAATAGTAAGTTCTAAAAATAGCATTTCTGGGTCCCTTCCTATTTCTAGCAGTCCCTAGTCTATCTATAGGAAGTAAAATTAATCTTGGTCTTAACAACAGTTGGAAATATTAATTAATTTATTTAGTTGAGTTAATTAGTTAAGGAAATTCAAATTTGAAGTCTTTGTGAGCATGCACATGAGTTGTCCCACTGATTGAGGAATTTATCCTTAATTTCCTCCACTGGTTGAGGGAATAAGTATGAGTTCTATAATGAGAAAATCAGTTGACTTAGTTCTTACTAGTCAAATCTAGTTAGATTATTTTAACAAGTTGTTAAAATAATAAAATATAGTTTGTTAATGCTTGCATGCATGTGACAACTATTATTTTAGATAACTAAGGATTCACTCGTGGATAACTGTTGCATGTCAATTCTATCAGAGACCCAGTTGAGATCAGATGAGGGACAATGTACTATCAGATGCTTGGATCTACACATGGAATATTCCTTGCACACATGAGGAACTAATGTCCTCAAGGATTGCGTAGTTGGACCTATGGTTGACAGTAGGTATGATGGGGTCCAATGCTCATATGTTATGAATTGGACCCCAATCAAAATTGTGCAAGGAAATAGGGGATTGATGGATGGTTGCCTACATATTGAGGCATAGTGAGTCCATCATCTTCATCTTTTGATTGCAGGAAGTACAAGATAGCTCTTGAGCTGATATTTTTTGTAAACAAAAGAGGATTTCCACTTGATTGATAATACAATGTTGGGGGTTTTATGCTGGTGCTTTCCCCAGTGATATATCTGTGCTATGTGTGATTATTTCTCTTGATCAATTATATGTGTTTATGGTTGATGTTGCTCATGAAATCAATTTTTCTTCCGCTTAATGTTTTGTAGAAGTAGATCATGTGTTTTGCTTTAGTAAATTGCATTACCAGTTTGATCTACAGGTGAAATTTCTACATTTACATGACTGCTTTTTCATGGATTTATTGTTGGTTATTATATGTTACATGCATGCTGTATTTATTATTATACGATATCCTCTTAATTTAGATCTAATTCATGGTTTGACAAGGTCTTGGTTATTTTATATGGATGCATAAGATAATATGTGTTTGTTGCAACAAGTATGTGAGGGAAACAAGACTTCTTGACGAACACTTGATGAATCTAATGTAAACATTGACCAAACTATGCATCCATGACTTACATGTACTATGTATGAAAAGTGTTTGTAAAAATGAATAACATGTGTGATGAAAAATTGACTAAACTGAGAGGGGGGGTGAATCATTTTAGTATATTCATGGACATTAAAATTCTTTTCATTAAAATCATTAACTGACACATTACATGAGCAAATAAACATATAATGACTAGCTGATTGAATATGTGAAGAACAAGTAATAAGAAAACCAAAACATCACATCAGCACATAATAAAAACATATATTGACAATAGATATACGTGGAAAGACATAAAGGGAGAAAACCTAAATTTTATTATTGTTGTGATGCAAAGGAAAGCTCCTACTCCTTATTACATTTGATTTTCTATAGGCTCCAACTTACAGGAGGCTGCTACCTCAATTTTCTGCAAGCTTCAAGTGCCATATGTTTTCTGTAGTCTATAACCCATATGAGGCTCCTACCACAAATGGCTCCAACCTGATGTTTATCAAGCCACTACTTGAATGGAGACTACAATCCAATGATGCAAACAAGGAACAACTATCTGTTGGTTTATCTGGTCATAAATTTTGCATATCTCCATCGTCTTTTCTGCCTCTTCTTCCCTTCAAATATGCTTCGCATAAGCTTCATATGTGCCAGGTAACTAATGCATAATAGCTCAATAAACTCTCACACATTCTCCCACTCTCTAACCTCACTTTTTCTTCCAAAAAAATATCTTTTATAAAGATAATTTGTTGGTTGTTTGTATTCCACATAAGAATATGGAGTGAACAAGCTTGACTCTTTGCCTTCCACTCATTCGTTTTCCAACTCTTCATATTTTGAATATTATAAAATAAATAAGTGCTCCACCACATATTATTTCAGCCATATATAATGATTAGGTGCATCAATATCAACATAGTGGCAAAAACAACATTATACCACCACAACACATGCAAGCATTCTCCAATGTAAACAATATGCACACAACATATGAAAATATTGCAAGCATATGTATGCAAAATTCACTATACAAAGCCATCTATATGATCAAATTCTTCTCTTCTTCATGCCATTGCCTCAACCTCCTTGAGTCTTGTCTTATTTTGCTGTCATGGAATCTTGCCTTTGCTGTCATGGAGTCTCACCTTTGCATCACAACAATTAAGCTCAACAACAAATTAGTGTCACCACATATTATTCATTAAACAATCTTTGCAACATTATCCAAGCATATTACAACTCCTCTATGCTTTTACTTACATCAAATCAGCATGACTTATCAAAGCCATCGACATAAGCATCAAGCCATCAACATGTTAACATCAATGTTCTACCAAACCATCAAGGTATGTGCCGCTCCTTTGTCCCGTTGTCATCAAGCATGCCAAGACTAACATATTCAACATCTATTATCAACATATGTGCCATAAACATCTAGCATCTGTCTCACCAACAAGTATTACACCTACTCCTTTGCATACCTTTGCTGATTGCTACTTTTCTACTCTCTTGCCATTAATGACAATAATGCCATCAATCTCCCCCTTTGGAATTGATGGCAAAACATTGATCTTCCCTGTGCACATCTAACCTCTGCTTACCCCCCCCTTTGACATCAATGGCAAGGGGTTCACAAAAAAAGAATGACAAGGAAATATTCAATCACCATCTTCTTTCAAGGTGTTGAGGAGTCTGCTTATTATTTAAACTCCAGTTGCGCAACAACTTGCTTAATAGTCCAAGTTGTGCATACCTTCAGTCCATATCTCTAAACCATTATCTCCCTTTTTTTGTTAGATGCGCAACAAAATTTTGTAACAGTTCAATTTTTGTAGCAGTCCAACTTGTGCAACAACTTTCACAACACTTGCTTTATCAAAATGGGGAATCATGACCAATGCATAAAATGTCTTGCTGCAATTTTGCATTCATATATTCCATAAGTGTTGAAGAGTGAGTTCACTGCACAAAGGCTTTGAACTTCTTTATATGAAAGTTTCTCTTTGCATTTTAGGTTAGTTGCTCTAAAGAAATGTATTTGTATGATTTTTCACTGGAACATCATTTGAGTATGAATACACTAGAGATATATCTTTGGTACATTTATTCACGCCAACCAAAAAAACCCTAACTGCTGGCCCTTTCAGCAAAAACTTGCGTAGCGTAGGCTGCAGTCCAACCCGAAGCAATATTGGGGGATTGTCTTCTTAAGGATCTTAAGATTCAGAGCTACCTTTGTGTAAACTTAACTCTTCTGAATGATCAACTAATGTAAATCTATTCCAAAAGCTTCCAACTCTTCGCGAAGGTCTTATATTTTTATTAATATGCATAAAAGATGCAGATTCACTACTTTCGCATAATAAATAAGCATTAATTCACACAAGTCATAACATATCATAGAGATATACAAACTTAACTGAAATAATAAACAAGGCATAAATGCACATATTCGGCTCAAACAATCTTTATTAAGTATAATCGTTCAGATACATACTTCTTATCCTTGCACACCCAGCTGCAGGGGCCTGTGCACTCAGTTGCGTACTTACCAAGGTCTCTGTGCACTCAGCTGCAAGAGCCTTCCCTTTCTGCCTAATTATAGGAAACAAACCTTTCCTGCCTTAACACATTTGCCTTATAACGTTTCTTCACAAAAAGTTACTTTTTTAGACTCACTATGACTCAACTATATATAGCCTTTTCATTACAATACCATGGCTTGCGAACCATGGGTGAGTCTCAAAAGCATCCTATCGCCTACCCATACAAGGGACCAATGCCCCTTTGAATCTTACTTAGCTTCACACTCCGCTTCCACATTTCACGGAGACTTTACATTCTTTAACAAAAACTATTAAAAAAATTGACTTAACTGACAAAAATTGACCCCAGGGACCCCATCCCAATAGGCCCCCAACATAAATATGGTGACTCGCCCTCGAGTCACTCAGCTAGCTTCTCCACTTTATTGCGGAGGTCACTAAACTCCAGCTTCAATACTTCAAGGTCCGTTGTGCTCTGTATTGCAAACTGTTGTACTTCTTTGACCAACTTCTCTATAGTTGGCCCCTCCATCATGAGGCGCATGCTCCTTTGTGTCTGCTGGAAAGTCTTCAGCTTCTCTTGGATAGCCAGAGTAATTTGGCTCACTTCCTCAGTCCATGGTTGAATTGAAGCCTTCAAAATTGATTCTTTGAGCTACATCTCCTCAACCTGTGTTGGCAACAACTTCCATTCTTGTAAGCGCGTGAAGTGCTGCATTGGTGCCAAAGTGCACGCAATTGCCATGATCTCATCAACTTTCTACTGTGCCTCTCTAATCTCTGTACTCAGTCACTATAGGTTTGAGTCCCCCTACAAAGTGGTTCATAGCTCCATTGCATTTTCAAAAAGACCATTGCAGCCCGATATTGCATTATCTAAAGTATACATCTGTTCTATGATGGTTGCTCTGCGCTGCCCCTTGACCTCTAGCAGAGTAGTCAACTGCAGTTTCAATTACAGTTCTGAGATCTTCATCTGAAAGTAAAAAGTAACTTGGCCTACCTCATCCCCAGATTGTCGCACTGCACCAACCAATTTCCGAATCTTTGCTAAAGCTGCCGCATCCTCTGGAATGTGTAGTTCTTATACTGAATTACACACTTGTGTAATTGCTGCTTCAAGGCTTTGGCTTCGCTCTGCTAGCTCTTCTTTTTCCTTAAGAGCCTAAGCCTTTTCAGAAAATATCTGCTCATTGTTCATTTTGACTTCGCTAATTACTGTTAAAATTGGCAACTAGGGCCAAACTCCATGTGGGTCATCTTATTTATGGCAGCTGATATTTTTATTGGATCCCTCTCATCAAGAGGTGTAGGATTTATCTAAAGATCATCCAATTCTGATAAGGATTTATGGAGATATGAATTAATTTTGATTATGGAATTATTATCAAGCCGACCAGCAACTTGAGTAGGCTCAGAAGCTCAATAGTCATGTCTATTCATGATATACATTTTAGTATAAATATAGAGGACTTGAAATCATTTGTAACACATCCTCTTCATGTGTTCTCCTCCTCTCCACTTCTTGGGTTTTTGGAGAAGGAGGGACACCTAAAATATATGTTGGATGATGCCCTAAATGTAGTCATTAATGGAGCCCTAAATTATAGTCATGAAGGAGAGGATTCTAGCCGTAGTTGAGTGAGATCTTGCCGCAGTAAAGGAAAGAATTAAGACACAGATTGAATGCCCTAATCCACTATCCTAGAAGGCTCCATACGCAGTCCTAAAGGAGAGACCTAACCATCGCATTTAAGGGTGCCCTAGGCCACAACCAACAAAGGTTTTTATGCAACAAAGGAGGCACATATACACAGTCCATGGAGACCTTATACACTGGGATTTATATGCTATTCATGGAGACCTAAACGCAGTCACTTATACACTGTTCAAGATGATGTCAACAACCCTAAACACAATCATTAATGGAGGAACATATACGCTGTCCAAGCAGGTAAACAGAGACACCTAAAGATATCTAAGAGCAGCAAAGAGACCTATTATAGTCATCTAAACAGGTGTCATAATGTCACATTGCTATAGGTGACAGTGTGACATATTCAAGGACTATTTGGGCATGATAGGACTGTGTGCAAGGAAGCTGATGACAACATGTTTGTGGAGAGGATTCTGGAACTATAGCCTAGCTGCCTTGCTAGGCTGCAAGCCATAGCAAGCAGCTAAGGCTGATATGTATACGAAAGAAGCAGCATGCTGTATGAGATCATGGGCAACATGATGTATGAGATCATGGGTAGCATGATGATATGAGATCATGGGCAGCATAATGATATCATGAGCAGCATGATGTATGGACAACATGATGTAGATCATGGGAAGCATGATGTATGAGATCATGTGCAGCATTATGATGTATGGTAGCATGATGTATGAGATTATGGGCAACATGATGTATGAGATCATGGGCAGCATAATGATGTATGAGATCATGAGCAACATGATGTATGGCTAGCATTATGAGCAGCATGATGATATGAGCATGGGCAACATAATGATGCATGATGACATGAGCATGGGCAGCATGATGATGAATGATATCATAAGAATGTGAAACTTGATGATTAATAAGACCATGAAAGATGCAGCATGATGATGAATGATATCATAAGCATGGGAAACTTGATGATTAATAAGACCATGAAAGATGCAGCATGATGAGCAGCATGAAGATGAGAGCAGCTCAGTCACCAAGGTTCAACACATGTGACAGTACAGCATGGCGTCACATGGTTATGTGTTGCAAATGAATGAGAGGCAGCACTATGATAGGTGAAGGAGTCACATGAGAGAATCAGTTGAAGCTATATGTCTTCAACTGATCTCATGCAGATATCAAAAGTCAAATTGTTGACTTCTATTGTAAATGTACTATCTCTCTCTCTCTCTTTCTCTACTGAACTTTGAAGAACATAAAAGAAGAATTGATCAAGGGTTTCCCCACATTGTGGGGTTTGTCCTTGGCTGGCGCCACATCTTGTGTCCTCTTGTCTTGGCTTGTCTTTTGCGATTTATATTTATGTTCTATCTACATTGTACTTTAATGCTGATGTGATTGCTAATCTGGAAAAGATAATGTGCTAATTGTGAAAATTGAAATAAATTGCTCTAACATAGAACATACATAAAATTAACATGGTATCGGAGCTGAGGTGAAGAAAATGCCCAACCAAGAGTGAAAGAGCAATCATCGAAGACAGTTGGGTCAAGAAAAAGGATCAATGGGTTCCTCATAATTCACCCAGGGTGAAGTCGAAGCACAAAATATTATCAAAATGGCGCAACAGAAGGTTCTGATGGCCTACCTAAAGATCACTTCGTTGGGAAGTTCAGATCTAAGGGTGGAAGGAAAGACATATGCCTTGGTTACAATAAGTTCAGCCATTATGCAAAGGAGTGTCTGAATGGCAGAGACACTTCTCTTGATAGCCATAAACAAATCATTCCAGGGTCAAGGGAATGACAGGTAATACAGTTCATCAAGGAGAAATGGTCGACTCTTCAAAGAAAGCAAGGAACCCTAGGCACTTCATCGGATAGATAATCGTGGGATTATACTTGAAGCCAATGCCACCTATCCTGGAAAGGATGTTGATGTTATCCCTCAACTGAATAGGGATAACTCGATTCATTTACATAATCTCTTTTATGTACCTAATCACAAGAAGAACTTGGTGTCCATTTCAGCAATGGAAGTCAAAGGTTACAGAGTGGCACTCATTGATGGAAAGGTATGTGTTTGAAAATAGATTTTTCAAAGATGTTTTTGAGTTCATGGCTATATCAAGTTGTAGGAAGTCCACTGAGGACCATGTCCATTGACACAACTCCGGAGGTTTGTAAGTCATATGGTGACAGGAATGCTTGAATTCAAAAAGAGCATGAAGGTACATGTCTAAAATGTACCGAAGGAAAATCTTATGAGGGGGACCATTCCCCTCATGCAGCAAGTCCACAGGTTTGGAACAACTTGAGGAGTTTGAGATTCATGATTGGGAATCTCATGTATAAAGGTGGAAGAAAGACCTCTATGGCTTGAAGCAAAACACCTCAGCCGTAGTATGAGAGGATTGATAGATGTTAGATGAAGCTGAGATTCACTAGGAGTGAAACCAATCCAAACCATTACTTGAAGGTTGTGGATGATAGACCTCTCATACGAGCACCTATGTCTGACAGGTGCAGACCCTCTCATTTGTAGAAGACAGAGGGAGTTGGATTCTGAATGTGGAAAGATAAACTGCAAGCCTGTGACTACCTTGAGGATCTTAATTTTTAGAAGTTATATGGTAGTGATGTCGGCCCAGATTTGGGAAATGCCTCTGAGTTTCATAAACTCATTCACATTGATGTTCTTGGTGAACCTCTGTTTGGACATATGTTTTGCAGTTAGTAGGGTAAGCTCATATTTGGTTGAGCTTCACTAGATTGGTGCCTAAAATCTTCTGAGATATCTTCAGGGCATAATCTCTCATGGATTGAGATACACTACCGAAATATTTCAAATGTTGAGTGGGCAGGTAGGTTGGAGGATCACTAGAGCACTTTTCAGTGCTAGTTCTCCTTGGGATCTGCTTCAATATCCTGGATGAGTAGGTGTTGAGCCTCAACCTTGCACCTTCCTACACACCCTCTTAACCCTCATACTCCACTCACTTCACTCATCCAGTGGTTGAATCATTGCATTATAGTTTAAAAAGGACTATTTATATGGTTTTCTAACTATACTGATGACTGTTGTTTGGTTTAGTCTTTTGTTCATGCAGCTGCGGAAACTTGTCAATTTCCGCAGCCAACATAGGTTCCGCAGCCCACACAGGATTCCGCAGCCATTTTGTTAAAGGTTGTGCTCCAAGTGTCTTCTGAAGGAACGGGCTATATGGGCAAGCTCCAGATGGCATGTACATGGATCGTGTCCCTTTGAACCTGCCAAATCATCATTTTGAAGCCGCGGTCAACCAAAGTCAAAGACGTGGCAAACCAAAGAGTCCAGCGGTGGCACGTTACTGTTAAAGGCACGTGAATGATACGTGGCCTAGTTCCCAGCTCACGGAGGCTCCAGCGCACCTGAGGATCGTTCTTGAACAACGAATCTAACAGCGAACGACTCCAGGATTTAAGAAGCATAACGACAGTTACACTAGATCTCGGCTCATGAGATCTACGTGTCTATGGCACGCAGTTAACAGCCTAAGTAGTTGATTAGTTAACTGTAGGACTTTTACATTATAAATAATGCGTTTTCAAACGCTGTAAAAGACTTTTGGATGCATAGAATTTCTGAATTGTTATGTAATTTCCGCACACTGCTGGTTATATCACCCCACTGTTTTATATGTTGCTGATTTGAATACATGAGTAGACCTTTCTGAAGATAGTCTTGTGATCATTTGATTGGCTGAAGTGGCAGAGGGCCCCTGCATACTGAAGCCCTGTAAAGTATTTGTTTAGTTTCATTATGCTTTTGTTTTGTCATTAGTTTGTACATAATATGTTTTGCTTTATGTTTCTGTTGTTTATATCTTGTCTTTATAAACTGATCAGTGCTTTTTGCAGGTTCTTTTAGGCAGCCCGGACAATCTTTTATTTTCTTTAATAACTTTTGGCATATGTGATCATCTTGTCCTTCCTGCTAACCTTTATTTTCTGCAATTTACATTCAGCATTGTCCTTTTCAAATTGTTATTTGTTTATTTCTTTTTCTGCTAAATTAGATGTCATATTACTTAATAATTTTATGATTTCTTTCTGTGGTCAAATGACTATATCAACAGGAGATCAGAAGATCACTAACTGTGGTGTGATTTTAGTGTCATATTACTTACTCATAATTGTTTTCCATAAAGTAAATTGAGATGAATGGTAAAGAACTAAAGGAGTCTAAGTAGTGTGATTAATTTCTTTTTACATTTAGTTATCATATTGCTTGTTATGTTCATGATTACTTCCCCAAGGTAGATTGAGCTGAGGGGTAAAGGATTTGAAGAATTCAAGTAGTGTGATTAGTTTCCTTATGCAATTTATTTTATTTAACAGTTAAATATCATATTGCTTGTTATGCTCATGATTACTTCCCCAAGGTAGATTGAGCCAAGGGGTAAAGGATCTAAAAAGCTCAAGTAGTGTGAATTAGCTGCTTTACTTTAAGTTTGAGTTGTTTTTCAACTTTTTGCCTTCTTTTCATTTTCAGCAGCAAGAATACTGGGCCATTGCCATTAGTTCGCTTTTTGATGCATTTTGTTTTCTCCTAAGGATTGGTTTCATTTCAGTTATTGTAAAGCTTTCTTTTGAGCATTTTTCAAGCATAGAAATCATAATCATTTACACTCCACACA
>APFE031277334.1:96210-113704 GCA_000404065.3 Pinus taeda | reverse complement strand
AAGTCTTGGAAGGATCATGTTGAACATGTTGATAGGGTGCTACAACTATTGGAGGAGAAATAATTATATGCAAAAAGATCCAAATGCTTATTTGGAGTACAAGAGGTGGAATATCTGGGTCATATCCCAACAAAATTAAAGCCATTAAGGAATGGAAAATCCCGACATCCATAAAGCATCTGTGAGGATTTCTAGGGTTGACAAGGTATTATCGGAAGTTTGATAAGAATTATGGGAGAATAACAACTCCTTTAGCAACATTATTGAAGAAAGATGCATTTTCATGGACTCCAGAAGCAACAAAGGCCTTCAAACATCTTAAAGAGGCAATGTGCCAAGCACTGGTCTTAGCTACACCCGACTTCACAAAAACCTTTATTGTGGAATGTGATGCTTTAGGAAATGGAATTGGTGCTGTTTTAATGCAAGATGAAAGACCTATTGATTTTGAAAGTCGTCTAATCAAGGGAAAGTTTTTACACAAAGCTATTTATGAGAAGGAAATGTTGGCAATGCTCTATGCACTTAAGAAATGGTGACCCTACCTAATGGGAAGACACTTCAAGGTAAAAACTGATCACGATAGCCTTAAACACTTTTTAGAACAAAGATTATCCTCTGAAGAGCAACAAAAGTGGGTCAGAAAGATGTTGGGTTATGAATTTGAAATCATCTACAAAAAAGGGAAAAAAATGTGGTGGCAGATGCACTCTCCAGAAAAGATGAGGATGTGGAAGCATTGTTGTGCACCATTTCTATTATCCAACCAGATTGGGTAAACGAAGCAAGGGAGGAATGGAAGAATGATGAAGAAGTGTGGGCACTTATTCGACAGTACATCTGATACATTTAACGAACAAAATGATTCGTTATGGTACAAAGATCACTTATACTTCTATAAGAATTCCCAACTAAAACAAAAGATTCTTATGGAATTGTACACTTCTCCCTTAGGAGGGAACTCAAGATTTTTAAAAACTTACCTCATGGTTAAGAATGAATTCTTTTGGGATGGCCTTAAATCGGATATTCAAAAGTTTGTGGCGGAATGTTTGGTTTTCCAACAAAATAAAGTTGAAACAATTAAGACACTAATTCTATTACAACCTTTATCCATTCCAAGCCAACGTTGGGAGGAGGTTTCAATGGATTTTATCACAGGTTTACCCAAGTTTGAGGGAAAGAGTGTCATCATGGTGGTAGTTGACAGACTTACCAAGTATGCACACCTTTGTCCATTATCATATCCATTTAAATCCAGTACAATTTCTACTGCATTTATGGAAACAATTCAAAAGCTACATGGAAGCCCAACGATTATTGTAAGTGACAGAGATCCCATTTTCACTGGAAATTTTTGGACATAATTATTTTCTTGTCTTGATACTTAGTTAGCTCATAGCTCATCTTATCATCCTCAATCTGATGGGAAAACTGAGATAGTAAACAAATGTTTGGAAGGATATATTTCGTTGCTTATGTATCTGATAAACAAACACAATGGGTCAAATGGTTGGTTCTGTTTGAATGGTGGTATAACACTTCCTTCCATATAGCGACAAAAAGACCCCATATGGCACTTTATGGTATCAGCCACCATCCATCAATCATATTTAAGAGGAAATTCTAAGGTTAAGCAGTGGAACATCACATCAAACATCAACAACAAGTCCTCCAACTCTTAAAGGATAACCTCGTGTTGGCACATAATATAATGAAACAATAGGCAGATCAACATTGCAGTGAAAGAAGTTTTGATGTAGGTGATTCAGTATTCCTACAGCTACGACCATATAAGAAAATGTCTCTCAAGCAAGCAAGGATAATAAATTATCACCAAAGTATTATGGTATGTACAAGGTGTTGCAAAAAATTGGTACTATGGCATGCAAATTGGAGCTTCCTGCAACTTTTCGATTGCACCCAGTTTTCCATGTTTCATGTTTAAAGAAGGTTATAGGCGAAAAGCTTCCAGTTCAAACAACATTGCCAGAACTTGACGAGGAAGGAAAAATTATATTGGAACCGGAAGTAGTCACAGAAACAAGAACTTGACAGCTACGGAATCGATCAATTTCGGAGTATCTTATCAAGTGAAATAAATTATCCGCTGAAGATTCCACATGGGAGGATGAAAATTTTATACAGAAGCATCCATAATTACTCAAGCGTTGAGGAAAACACTTTTTTGAAGGAGAGGGGCATGTTAGGTCCCTATAATACTAGTGATTACCCCATTACTATTGTAGTTGTATCCCCTATTAATATTGTTGTTCCCCTATTGTCCCCACATTGTTATTACTGTGCCCCATAGAATCCCTATATTGTTATTTTTGTTGCTTTATATTATTATTGTTAGGTCGGTTGGGTTATATTGCGACTCCTTAGACTCTTATATATAGAAAGGAGGTTTTGTCATTTGAATGATCCAAGAATTGTTCATTTATGCAATGTAAAGGAGGTTGCCCCCACGAGGAGGCTGAATTCTAAGGCGTTGATCTATATTTTCTATATTTTTTTGATTTGGTTTCATAACACTAACTGCTTGAGTTGTGCAATTGCGCAGTCATTGAGCCTCTCCCTTAGCCTACGACCCAGTGACGGCTTGGCGAGTGGATTATCATGTAACATATTAGGCTAAGTGTTTATCGGATTGACGTTGTCTTGTCAAGAGTGAATTGCATATGCATGTACTCTATCATACCATGGCAAGATGATGAAAAAGGAGATGGAGAAGGGGAACATGCAAGAAGACACCTTTGCTGTTGAATACGCAAGCGAATCAATCAAAAGAAAGCAAAGCGACACCAGTTTGCGATTGTTGCTCAAGATCTGATATCAGTGAAGACTCCTCATCTCTAATACATATGGAGGTGGACATAAGAACATTCTCAAGAAGACACATAGCAAGAAGCAACAAAACTTATTTGACATTGCCATGTCATCATGCGCTCCATGTCATCAGTGTCATGGCATGTCGTGTCACGAGTCATCATATACCACATCAATTTTGTGGATTATGTAAATTCTTATTCAAAATGTATTGTAAAGTGGAAGTCCAAAGGACATGTACAGAAAATGAAGAGTCATGTAAAGTCAAAAAGTCATAGGAGGTCAAATAATCACGAGGGTATTTAAATAGTCATAACGGAGGTGAAGCATCACCCCATTGGTTATATATACACCCTCATTGTATGAGCAAAGAAATTTTCACTTTGGCTCCTCTCATAAGGCCTCAAAGAGACAAACTAGTTTTTCTGGGGATCAACCAATGGCTCCAACACTCCACTACTGGAGTTAGTGGTGTTCATTGTATACATGTGTCATGGGAATTTTACTTAATATATGAAACCTAATGGCCAAAACATTCTTTATGCATGGATTATGAATGTTTGTAAGATTGTTCTCTGAATATTTATAGTTCATGTTTGTTTTCCCCTGTACTAAAGTAGTTGAACTATTTCAGTTATTTTAGTGTTTATCATATTGAGAATTTGTTGTAGTGGTTGCAATGTCCATTGCATCCTTATGGACTATTTCATTGGATGTTAGACAAACATCTTTTGTTTTTGTATGTTTTTACGAGAGGTACTATTCATTAAGGGAAATTTGAAGTCTAAAATGAGTCTCCAAAGGAAATAATAAAATAGTAGCCAAACCAATAAAATACTATTTATGAATTTGAAATTCATTTTTTGCACCACAATCCATATAATTATGGTTAAATTCAATTCAAATTATACCAAGATAAAATTAGTAAGAAAATTGTATTGATGTGACTATAAATAAGAATGAGTTTTTCAAGAAAAAACCATTGTCATTGAAAACTAAGGCATTTGTCCTTTATACTTAAATAACTTAAAATATATTATAAATATAAATCATAATCAATATACTATATAAAAATCAAATTAATATAATTATAATAAATGTAGTATTATTATTTTATTTTTAATTATAAACAAGTTACAATTGTCATAAAATTTTGTTAAAGTTAACAAATAATTTATAAAATCACATTAAAAGTATTAATGTGGTTGATATAGTGGAAGGCTTGATTTGTATTTACCATTGATAAATATATAACAATAGAAATAAAATAAAATAAAAAGTTATTGCAACAAAAATATTTATTATTATCTTTAAATTGACTAATTTTGTTTTTTTTTGCAAGTGTATTTCTCTCATCTTCTCAAATAAACATAATTTTTTATTTTTAAATTATCTAAGAAGTACTCACATTAACAATAAACCATCAATTATAAATTAACCAAATCCAATAATCTTATCGCATTATCAGTATATATATTTTTTATTAATTATGTTATATATTTTACTTTTTATATTATATATTATATATATTTATTACTATCATTAAATTATTTTATTATTTTATTGAAATTACATTATTGAACCTTCTTTATAATTATAGACCTTTACCCTTTATAATTATACACCTTCATCATTTCTTTAAAATAAATTGATCAATTTTTCCTTCTTCGTTATGAAGATGACCTTTTTAAATTTATCATCAATATCTTTTTACATCTCTGGCTTGACAATGTTTGGGAGTTTGACTCTTTAAGTATTCATGAGGATTTTTCAAGATATTCGGCAGCTGACACGTGAGGAAAAGTAATATTTCGACACCTTGCATAAGTTCATACTTCCTTTCGGCAAAATGAAGGCTACGATTAAAAGCGTTGACATCATAGATAAATAATTTCATTAAAAACCAACTGTTAAACCAACGATCAATCCATTATTCATGCTTGTAGCATAATAGTTGGAATCTATATATCTTTCAATATATTTAGCTCTTTTACATCACATATGCTACCCATAGGCCTTTGTTTCAGTGGCCAAGTTGAGGTCAATCATGAAGTACATGGGAGTAAATGCAACATTTCAACAATTTCCACAATTTATTTATTCAGGTCTTTCTTTTCCATCCCGCCAGTGGCCAATTATCAATGTTCATTTCACCTCAATAAATTTGAATTTTTTTTCACACCTAGCCAATTCTAGAAGAAGCAAGGAAAAATGACAAATAGTAGGTTGGGGAGAACCAGAGAGGCCAAATGGCAGGAGATGGAAACTGAATTAACCAAACCTTAAGTAACGAAAGGTAGGGGGGAACAATAGAAAATTGGAGGAATTAGACCAGGAGAGGACAAGCAAGAATTGGAAGAAGCGAATAGGAAGGAGAAATAGCAATAAAGGAGTGCAGTAAGGAAGACTTGGGGATACAAAGAGGAGGATATTGTGAGATTCCCTACTTGAGGAGATAAATTCAGAGAGTTGGTTGCAAGGGGAGGAGAGGTTAGCAACTATAACCATGGAAACTTGTAGGTTAAGTCTCTTAGGAAGCCCAAATGTTTGCTCTTCATATATCTAAGTGTCCAATTTTTTACTTTTGGAGGTTGTAAGGACATGGGGAAATCTCAAATTCACAAACCTTGAAATCTGTTTGCAAAAGTGTTGAGCAACATATTGCAAACAACCTTTGAGTTTGGTATGATTTACTGGTGTGGCAGTAAAGCTATTCTATAGCTAACCAACTCATCTAAGTGATCCATTGGTGCACAGTCTAGGTTGTAAACCTTTTTGCTTAATCTTGTCCTGTTAGCAGTCAAACTGCATTAGCCAACAAATAGAGGAAAGACCTTCCAAAGATGGCATACAGTCACTCACTTTTATTGTTGTTTTTAGAGAGGGCATATAAAATTTAATTGCTGGAATTTGGCAATGATAATAATCGGGCTCAAGAACAAAACGACATATGTCAACAGAGTATGTACATGGCTACATTAGGACAAAGTCACAAGTAATATGCCCCAATTGTGTACAATCTCTCAACATAATATGTGTAGAATTACACTAGGAACAAAATTATGGTAAGCCTCATTAATATGCTTAGTTTGTAGAATTGCAGCCATAAATAATACTGAACATTAGGCATGAGTTTGTAATATTTTCCTCTACTATACACCTAGATTCCATGACTACAAGATGCACAATTTGTACGACCAACATATAGTATTATGATCAAGAGATAGTCAAATTCATCATCGAGATGAGTATGTAAGGACTTAAAAAAGATAATTTTAATTTCCCTTTTTAATGTTTATTTTGCATGACTCACACGTCCATAATCATTATCTAAATTAGCTACAATAGCCAAAACAATCGTTGACAATATGAGTCAAAGGTTTCTTTATCAACAACCTTGACTTTTTTTTCATATATGACATGGTATTGGATGTCTAACACATTCCTTGACCAATAAAACCACCATACTTGTGAGGAAATGTTGGAACCATAGCCATGATGGACTTATAGGCCTCTAGCTCATAGAAATGCCATTATGAGCTATGCTTCACTACAAATTTGTCATATTGCTAGTCTTATGGAAACATTTGAAGAGTTTACAAGATTAGATTGAATGCATTGTGGGTTCAATATTTCATAGGCTTTCAAAGATTAATACCTTAGATTGCACACAAAAGAATCAATGTGAAGCATTCAATCCTCCTCATGTTGGATATTACAAGTGTAACCTAGTATGGTTTAAACAAGATGTTAGCATATTGACAAGGAAATTGGTGAACTCTGGATGTTAATAAATCACCTAATTCTCACCAAACCATAGTTCTTGAAGGAAAGATAGTAAACAAAGGATAATATTTGTAACTAATATGAAATACAAAGAGCCTCAAAATTAGAGATTGAAACATTTATTGTTCATTCACATTAATTCATATTTTATAAATAGAGTATATAAATAATTTTTAAAACTTTGATGAAAGAATTATTTGATTGAATATTGCAAACTAGCCATTTAATTAAGGAAAAACAATTTTCCACTCACTTGCAAGCTTTATCGCACTTCGTATTTCTACAATAGGCCACCTCATATGTAACACACCCCATCTTTATCACCCTCATAAAGTGAGGTGGTGTGAAAAATAGATTCCCAATGTACTGTCTTGGGAATGGAATCGAAGGTCTCCTTTCTATTCTTTTTCTTTTTAACTTAAACCCTCAATTATTTTCCAACTTCTTGCATGTACTGGACTTTTATAAACCATTTTTATTCATTATTAGAACCATTTTGGATTAGGGATTGTTGAGAGACATAACCAATAGCCATTGTTCGACCTTGTGGCCTCACATCCCAACTTGAGGGTGGATTATATGGCATATTCCTATGTTTAGGGATGAATCACTCATTTACAACTGATGTGGACCTTACTAGAAACATTCACAATAAGATTTAGGTACTTGTACTCTGTGTGCGTCTATTTCTTTGTTCTTATTTCTATCAATTGATTCCAATAAATATGTTGATATGTGAACTCCATTAAAGAAATGTTTCCAGTGATAAAAATGTTGTTATTAATCATTATTGTAAATCTGGGTGGAATTTCTACTACGAATTATGTCTATGGGTGAAATGGAGTTGAAGGTTGTTTGATAATAGCAACCATTTCATGACATATAACTAACCAATTAAATTTAGATGTTGTTGTATCTCTGAGTTGATTATGGTCAGCGATCATGCCAGAGCATCTAAGAAAATTGTTTTGGGGTTTTGTTTTAATTTGGAGGATCAATGAATGAAACATATGTAACACTGCAATGCCTAACCTTGTGAGTAATATTAATATCAAAGTAGAGGGCTGCTATAAAATTTCACACACTGATATAGCTTGTATGGTGGTGAGCAGAAACAAAGAAATAATATTATTTTCACAGTTTTCAAATTGAAAATTAAATAATCATAAGCATGAAAACCTCTAAACAATGTTCAGAATGTTTAAGAGAATATACTTAAGCTTACAAAAGTTAATAATATATTTAATGAATTGTTGAGAAAATAAGGGGAATATTGTGTTTATGTTATGTGGGGTAGTGGAACAAAGTTCCTTTGATTTCAAATAATAAATGAGATGCTTGCAATGCTTTGTAGAGAAATATATTAGCTGAGAATGATAGTAGATGGGTTGCACCAAGAGGAAGACAAAGCCTATAGTTTGTTTCCTTCAACTTGAAGGCCCCATAGCCTAGATTGGTAATGGTACCCAAACTAGATCCCTAGGTTGTGTGGAAAAGAAATTCTAGCAAGTCAGTATCTTGGATCTCTTAGATTTAAAGATAATTTCAGTATTATTGTCTGTAAAATGAAAAATTCATTTTTACGTTTTTTATGAAAATAAATGTATCGTGCATGCTATGTGTGGTTATGCTTATTGTTTCCATTGCAATTTAATTTCACCCCTATATATGTATTTTAGGAAGTTTTGGTCCTTGTTGGGAGGTTTATTTAGTTTTTATTATGGGGATATGGTCTATAAGAGATATCCTTGGAAGTTCCTATCATTTCTATTGATGTCGAGATTGGGATTATTAGGAAATAATGCTACAATAAATATTTAAAAACCTACTACACATTCAATTTCCCTCTGCCAAACTCCCACACCCATAAAATCTATTCCCATTTCAATTATAAATCCAATGTCAATTAAGAACTATTTATGAGGCTCCTTGAACTAATGCATGAACCATTTTAAAGAACCCTAGTGTATAATGCATATTTTGTTAACCTTGCTTTTAGTTCCTTGCGATGCCCTTAATCTTATCCTTTAGAAACATACCTCCAAATCTACTTCCACATTCATTACTTCTTATAATGAGTGTTTTGATGTAACTGATCATCATTAGGAAACATTAACACAAGTAACTCCTCTTCCTCTTCCCAAAGGTATTTTTATGATCAAATATCTATTTTGAAATCATATTGCTAGTTATGTTAATGTTAGTTATGTTAATTGTAATAAATTAGATATCGATCATATCAACTCCATAGCTTTTATTAAAGGTGGTAATATTAATATAACTCAGTCCACCATTCCTTATGAGGTCTAAGTCTTCTCTAACACTATCATAGAAGCCTTACATTTATTTTCTTCATGGTATAATTGTACGTTTATGCATGAATAGGTAAGGGAATATAATAAATTATCTCTATTATTAAGTAGTGGAGTTATTAGATTCCACAACTTTAATGAATATTTCCAAAGTAAGCCATTGAAATAATTTGAATTTGAATTTGAGTTATAAGAATTTTCTAGAAAGAAGATAGTGCATGTTTTTTTTTCCTACTTCCTCCACCTGATTAGGAAAAATATAACATGAAGCTATATGTTCAAGCACATTTGATTGAGGGCCAAATATATGATAAATCTATTTAAAATGTCACATGCTATTATCGTGCTTGTAGAACAAATTTACCCTTATTAACGTGAAACATGATCCACACGTGGTGGTTTTAGACGTGAATTCATATAAGTTCATAACATGCTAAAGTGAAATAAATGATAACTAGCATTCCTTTGTGCAATTAATTTCACTAATGTGCTTCTAATTAAAAAAGCGCATATGGTCGAATGCCATACCACTATAAGCATATTTTTGGCTTTGTAACTTTCACATATCCATAAATTATGAAGATAACATGATAAAAGGATAACTCTATGTGTGTTTTGCTAGATCATATAATAATAACGGTAAAATTGTAGATAAAACGAAACATGATAAAGGAGAGAAGCCAGTAATATATGCACATTTCCATTATTTTGATTTTAAGGACTATGGTAATATACTTCTAAATCCTAGAGTATTTAATAACATAACGTTCTTAGGAAGGATAATATTGGTTATATAGGGAGGTAAATAAGGAAGACAATGAAAATAATGTGGGTATATTCATGAAAGAGACCCCTATGTAGTTAGAGGAGGAAATAAAATAATAATGTGAAAGAGATCTACTACGTAGTTGGAGGAAATAAAATAATAATGAGTAGTTAGCATGGAAACTAAAAATATTTGTGAGAAAGGTACAAATGTGTGACTATTATTGTATTAATTTATATTGTACAGTTTAGATTTTATTGTATTAGATTTTATTGTATTAATGTATATTGTACAGATTAGATTTTATTGTATTGTATTGTATTGTTGTAGGGGCTTCAGGTATGAAGCTTGTTTTTGCTTAGTCTTTTATCTGTGATTAATACACGAACTTTTACACAAACCTGTATGTGAATCTTTGATCTTTCACACTCTAGCGTCTTTCACACGGCCTCCTACCTTTAATGGAATGGTGTTCCTCAGA
Source organism: Pinus taeda (assembly GCA_000404065.3). Lineage (NCBI taxonomy): Eukaryota > Viridiplantae > Streptophyta > Pinopsida > Pinales > Pinaceae > Pinus > Pinus taeda. Next base: position 103,527 of record APFE031277334.1, on the reverse strand, counting down.
CCTCGCCGAACTTCAAGCAAACCTCTTGTCTCACAAATACTACCTCAACATACAATATAACATAGGCGGAAAGTAGGAAAGTCCTCAGATGAAAGTTCAACTCAAAAATGGATACTCATATTATTTATGAAGATTTTCTTACAATTTTTTCAGAGATAGATTTTATAGCTCTTTACCAGAGATAGACTACTTAGGCTTTTATCAGATGTTGCTACTTAACAAGCAAGAAGCTATCTAAAGGCTTCCTAGCCTTTCACAGACTTTGTCTCATAACTTCGATCTCTAAAACACACATGACAGACTTCAATCCTAAGAATCTGACCACTTTAGTTTCTCACCAGAGCTCTCACTCTAATGCGTAGGCTTCTCAGATCCGAACTCTAAGGATACGAAAGCAAGAACTTTCTTCTCGGACAAAAAAAAAAAAAAAAACAAAAACAAAAACAAAACAAAAAAACAAAAAACTCCTACTCACATCCTACTCTGAATGCCTTTGATGAGCCTAGCTCTCTCCTTACATAGGAGATTAAGGAGACTAGCACCCGACAATCTGGCAAACGGATTGAGTACCATGCTCAATTAGTCATTGAGATGTGGGTCAAATTCCACAAAAAGTTGGAGAAGTGCTCCAAGTCTCGTGACTAGAAAGGATCTTGGTACAGTTTTACATAGTGGATGATTTGGACAAATCCCACGGAAAAAATCACATATTGATTACTTTAAACTGTAGAAAATAAGATATTCACATAGTGGAGACTTTTAAACAATAAAGTCCACGAGAAAACTAGTCACATATAGTCCTATGACTAGACATCATTATTACATAGTGGATGCTTTTTAGGACAAGCCCACGAGAACCTTCATTAGTCTCCCAAAGGTGTGCTCCCTGGAAATCTTATCTTGGAATATCTACATGAGTCCCAAGCCTTTGTATATATTCTTCGTACAATCATGGGCTTTCTTAGAACAATTTGGTGTTTTGTCTTGGTCATGACTAACCATTCATGGTGCCTTTTCATAAAGTAACCAAGAATTCGTCTGTCTGGGTAATTATTTAAGTCCCCAATAGTTTTACAAGGACAGTGCCAAAACTCAGTTAGGAATCCACAATCATTACATTCAAGTTGGAAATATTTTAGGAAGAAGAGAGGGTCCATAGTTGTTTTGTTAATACCAAAATCAACCCACCATTGTTGAAACCATTCACACTGCCTTTGTCTTTGTGTAGTCCATGCAGCTCCAAATTTTACTCTGGTGTAATGAGTTTCATCCTTCGCATCTACATTCATAATGTCACACCATAGTTTTTTGTAGTATGAGAAATTATAAATAGTATCTAGAAACAGAAGCGTTGTATCACCTTTGGGCCACATTCCAGACATATCATACCATCTTGCCCATTTGGTTCGATTAATAGAAAAAAAATATATTGAAGACCCTTTTTTGACTACTTCCGTCTGTCCAAATTACATTGATATCTCGAAAATCCTTGCTTAGGGATTCTTCGGCCAAATGAGCAGCTGACATACTCTGTTGATACACTATGTCATGTATCCACTTGCTACCTTTGGGGTAGATTTTTATTTATGGTATTAGATGTTGTATATCTGAATGAGATAGTAGGTTGCATCTAGTATCTTTGTATTTCTTAGCTGCCAGGTAGGTTTCCACCTTGTACAATATTCTTCCCAATTTTGTGTTTCAGGAATGCTTCTTAGAAATTTTTGTATGCTCGGAAGGATCCCATTCTGTTACTATCAACATGACATTTTCTTTCTGACTAATGTGTTCTTTACTCAAAAATTCAGGTAAACAATTCTTTTCTCCTTTAATGTGTTCAAATTCAAAGTCGAAATTTCCAAATAGAGCCTGTCAGCTGCAAACTTAGCTTCTCCAGGTTTCTTTATGTCTTTGTTGAGGACATTCTTTAGTGGAGAGGCATCAATCCTTAAAAGAAACTTCTTATGGATTAGGTGGACATCAAATTTTTCAATGCAGTTCCATGTTTCTTTGACTTCATTTTCTATAGTAGAGTAGTTCTTCTCAGATGGGCTCTAGGTTCCTCAAACAAATTGGACAACTTGTTCTTCTCCTTCCTTCTTCTACCTTAGAATTCCTCCCCACCCCACATCGTTGGCGTCTATTTCAACAATTTTGAAAGAATCTTCATCAGCAATATGAAGAGTTGGGAGAGTTTTTACCTTATTTTTTATTTTTTTGATGGCTTCTATTTGTGCTTGAGACCATGATTGTGGATTTTTTTGTAACCTCTGATTAAGTAATATTCTATCTTTGGCATAATATTTATAAAAACTAATCGCATAGTTCAAGCATCCCAAAAATCTCTGCATCTGAGTTTTGTCAACGATAATATCTGGAAATTTATTAGCAAATTCTAGAGCATGCTTTTGCAAAGTGATTTTCCCATCTTTGATTGTGTGGCCTAAGAATTTAATACTTGTCTGAAAGAGTTCAATCTTTTTCTTGCTGAGAACCAACCCATTATTATTGACCAGTTGTACAACTTTTTGAACATGCTTGAAGTGTTCATGGACATTTTTAGAAAATATAAGAACATCATCAATATATACCAATAACTAATCAAAATATGGTTTAAAAATTGTGTCCATGACATTTTGGAATTTGGAAGGAGCATGCTTTAGCCCAAAAGGCATCACATTCTATTCATAATGTCCTATTGGGACACTGAAAGTTGTTTTAAATTTATCAGATTTTCAGATTTCCACTTTCCAGAAACCTGATTTCATATCAATTTTTGGAAATACTTTAGCCCCTGAAATCCTTGCTAGGAGATTCCCTTTATGGGGAATAGGGTAAGTATCATCTGAAAGAATAATGTTTAAAGGTATGTAGTTTATGACTAATCTTGGAACTTCCCTTAACTGTTCTGAATGCTTATTGACATAAAAACCATAATAGTTCCAAGCACCATTGGATTCTTTGATTAGTATTATTTCTAACAGGCTTGTTATTTCCCTTTGACAGAGATCTATGTATTCTTTGTTCATAGGAATTGCTCTACTCTTGCAAGGTTTTCCTTCATATTCATCCTTATATGGAAATTATACACAATGATGTTTCCTATGCCAGAAAGCATTTGGTTCTCATGCACAACATTATTTTTCTATCTGTGATCTCAAATTTGGGATCCTTTGCTTGATTATAGGAGTTTGTAGATAGTGTCCTATTTTCATGGTAGTATTTAGTTCTTTGAGCTCTTCTAGTTTATTTTTGACTTTCTCAATTTGTTGCATTTCCTGTACCATATTGGATACCCTTGGAGTATAAATAAAAGGTATCTTGATTGTTTGCAACTTACCATTTGAGCTTGGTACAGATATAAAGTATCCAACCTTTCCATTTTTCAGTCTGACTAATCTATGTGGCTCTATAGCGGCCAAAAATACATTTCCTAAGATGCAATCAATAGGAATGTCAACAACAACAATTTTACTTTTATACAATGTTCTTTGAAGCAGATAGACACCTGAGGAACTTCATACAATAAGTCTTTGTTCCCTAATCCAATTACCTGTCTGAAGGACTTTACCCAATATTTTGCAGGTATTGTCTTTGAATTTAGTATATTGACATCTGCTCCTGAGTCAATAAGTGTCTTTAGGGAAAAAAATTCACCATTTATATAGATATCCAACATAACATGATTTTGTTGATATTGGATGATCATGACTCTCATATCCCTTAAATCTATAAAGTCATCCCTCTTTCCTTCAAAGATTTCAACATTGGGTTGGTAATATATTCATCATTTTCTTCTTCAGGTGCTTTTCCTTTCTCCAACTCAGAGACCTTTATTTTTAGGGAGGCAATTTCTTTCTTAAGATGATGAATCTCTTGACTGACTTCTCTTATTATTAAGGATCTAGCCTTATATTGTTGTTGGTTTCTTTGGAACGCTCTTGTATTTATTTCAAAAGAGGCATCATGAATAATGCCTTGGATTCAATTTTTGAAGCACTTTTACTACTTCTTCCCTGTTTTTTGTGCATGGTACTCAAAAAAGTTTCAAGTAACTTTTATTTTAGTTCCCCTTCCTCTAATGTTTTGATTTGAGCAAGTAACTTTGTCTCAACATCATCTATGGTTTGTGCCATGAGAAATTTTCTTTTGGTTTATAGAAAAAGTCTTCATCAGAAAACTTTTTCAATACAGTACTTGATTCACATTGGTAGTTTTGTGAATCTATACAATTGCATTCATTCATGTGCATATTCAATTCTTCGTCAGAGGATTCTGAGGAAGAATATTCAGAGGATTTTGAAGTTGAGTAGATTTGTTATTGTGTATTTGTTCTCTATGTGAGGAGTTGGGGCAATTTTCAGACTTGTGGTTTTTAGAACCACATTTGTAACATATAATTGACACCATGATTTCTATTTTTACTGCTCTCTTCTTCTTTGCTGCTTCAAAATATTTCTTCCCTCTGTTTTTCTTAGATTCATCTGCCAGGGGGTAGCGATTTGAAGTGTGTCCTGGTTGACCACAGAGACAACAAGTCAATTTATTCCATTGATCCTTTTTCTGTGTTTGTAGATGAATATCCTTAGGTTCATAATAGTGTGTCTTTGTGACATACTTATAGTACCCTTTCCTGGTTCATTTTCTTTTCTTTTGTGGATATTCTCTGTGCCCTTGTCTTCTTACTTTCTTGGCCTTATTTTTGGTTTTTCTTCTTCCTACTATGGGGTAATCTATAGATAGGCCATATCTACTATAGATGGATTTACTATCTGGTAGTTTTGACAATTTTTGTAGTGATTTATTTACTTTCATGCTTATGCATAATCCTACCAGAACTCTGGTACGATATTGTATATTTCTCCCCAAGTAAAGGATTCAAAAGGTATTTGAAAAACATCTTGTTGTCTGAGATAATCAACAAATTTTGACGACAGAGCTGCTAAGTAGACTTGTTTCCATAATATGTTTTACTATCTTTGACCTCATATATTCTTTGAATCCAATCCCTATGAAAGTATCCATATTGGGACATTTTGCTACGTTTAATGTTCATGAGAATCATCTCATTCTTATTTACAAGTTCAATTTCTCCTCCACACCAATATTATAAAATGAATGATGTTAATGCCACAATCATGTTTCTTTGTGGGTCACCATCAACATTATGGATGATATCTCCCTCTTCATCCTTCAATATTTCATTTTCCATTTTTATTATTAATGCTGGTGATGACTCTATTTCCCACCATCTTAATAAGGTTCTAGTGAAACATTGAATGATAGACTTAAAAGCTTCTATTTCATTCTTCCCTTTAAGGCACATAAGCTTATATTCAGTAAACATTAGGTCTATCATTTTCCTTATCTGATCAATACTCAAATTGTCAATATTTCACTCTTTGTGTGATTTAGGATGGAAATTGTGTGTTTCAGGGAGCTTCCTTTTTCCACTAAGATCTGATGCAGGGTACGTAGTATACTAGCTTTAGAGAGGCTCATAGATGGGGAACATGTGTGATTATGAGCTTTTAGGCTGTTCCGTTTCTCTAAATAGAGAAGAAAGAGTTATAGGCTTAGATTTTTCTTCTATTGTTTCTTTTAGGAGAAGAAAAGGAAATTTATCAATAGATTTGATAGGATGTTGGATATTTATAGTTCTCTTGAATAGAGAAGAGACAAGAATAGGATTGTCCTTAGAGGCTATATGCACTTTGTCAAGTTTTTCAGATAATTCTCCGATGAATTCTTGAGCAGATTGTTTCCCTATATCCACTTTCTTTTCAACATCCTCAATTCTTGTTAAAGAGTCTTTGACAAAGCCTTTTAGTACTGTAGTAGAATAATTTACATTATTCAAAGTCCTATTGATGCTATTTACATAAACTTGTAAACTATCAAAACTTTCTTTTACTTCGGTAATCTTTACACAATTCATTTCCAACCCTTTTACTGCTGTGTTGGTCCAATTTATCTGTTCATTGGCTCTTTGTACCCTACCATCAATGTCACGAACATTAGCATCCTTTAAGACAAAGGGAATGGCTTTAGCACTGTGTTGTGCTTCTCCTAATAGAATGCCTTTGTAAGGAGGAAAAGTAGTAGGAGTTTCAATTTGCTACCATATATAGTAGTCCAAGCATGCTTTACTGAAGATGATTCAACATCTGCCATATGCACAACCGTGCTTTCCAATTTTCTTTTCCATTCATAAAAGGATAACCAAATGTTTTCATTTTTCATGCATGTCTTCCATTCATATAATAGTCTAATCTTTTCAGGATATGAAGTACTAAGGTCAAAATTTTCAGCCTCAAGATGGGTATATAGATCCTAATTTAGCATACTTTTATCCAATGATTATCAACCGTATGATTTTTATTTCCTTCCATAACTGAGAAGAATTTGTGCATTTCTGGTTTTAAAGGCTTCTTACAATCAGGAGGCACAAAATTATTAGATCTGGACTAAGGGATCAAGTCATCTAGTTGTTCTAGATATCCTAGAGTGTATCGAGGCATACCAGAGGGACACATTTTGCTAAACATTTCTTTAAGGTGGGGATCTTCATTTTCCAAGGATGGAAGTTCATGAATCATCATCACATGATCAAAATCATGTGGGAATGGAATATCAAAACATTTTGGATTAGGATAGGGAGTTACAAAAATTGTTGGTGGGGATTCTCCCGTTCTGGGGTGATGGTTCTGATGTATAACAAAGTTGGCAAGACTACTGAGATTTACTTTTTGATTGTAGTTTGGACACATTATTTGCAGAGAGGAAAAGCTTACAATTTGGGTATATTCAAATAAATCCATATTCTGGCAATTTACAGATGGTGGATGAGAACTGATAGTATCAATATATTGTAGATCTATGTACATAGATGAAGCTTTGCAGGCTAAATCAATTATTTTGCGATATATGGTAGATCTTCTAGGAAAGGACACTACAGCAGATTATGGTCCTTTTATATCAGCAGAAGTGATTTTTTGCATTGTAGGGGGTTTCAGATTATCAACAACCCAATGTTCTGGGAAACTTAAGTCTTCCCATTTGATAATTTGGTGTTCTATCTTTTGATTTTTGGCATCTCTTAGAAGAACCACACTTGATTTTGATTCTTTACTGGGAGCATGGAGGACAACAGGATAGAGGGTTTTGTTATGTCTAAAACAACCATGAGTTTGGATGGATATATCATTTATGTTCTTATTCATATCAAACCCTATCGTTTGGATCTAGAGTTGCAAAATATCTTTGATATGTTCATCAAAGGTATAGACAAAAAAGTTTGGATAACAATCAAAGTAG
>APFE031277334.1:60696-93793 GCA_000404065.3 Pinus taeda | reverse complement strand
CATGCAAAAGAAAAGCAGACCGCCTGATACCACTGATCTGGATTTAAACAGAACGCAACCAAATTACAGAGATAATCATATACACAAAGATGCAGCGGAAATAATACTTCATTTCATTAATGGAAAATACTGAACATGCTTACAATCAGAAATGGAAATAAACTAGCTAGGGCGATGGTAGCTTATCTCTGAGAAGAGATGTGATGGCTACATGCCTCTGAACTGTGTTACAATGAGGCTCGAAGCCTATTTATTGTTTGAGACACAATGAAAAACCCTTCACATTCCAAAACCTAACCCTAGGAGATGAAACGTCAAACTGTGGGGCCCCGTTTGGGGGTAAGTTGGTACATCAACTTCCCGGGGTCGTAACTTTAGCATATGATCTCCGTTTGACGCGTACAATAGCTCATTAGAAAGATCTATTCGAGCACTATCATTGTTAGAATGGGAAACATCAGTCCATTTCATGGACCCATGTTGCCCCCGGATTCCCAAAAAACGTCGTTTAGGGCCTCAAAACGGCTCTGGAAGTTCAGGACCTGAAAAACTGCTAAAAATAGTAAGTTGTGCTACAATTAAGGAAACTGAAAATGCTGAGAAAGACAATGGTGGGGGTCCAAATGAGATAGGTGTGTGGCCACCAACATCCACCTGGATCAAATTTACCTCTTGATAATGCCTTTGTCAAGATTTCAACATCATGCTCCATAGTTGGAATGTACTGTAGCAACATAATTCTTATCTACATACAGTCCCGCAAATGATGATACCAGATATCAATGTGCTTGTACTTATCACGAAATACTAGATTATCAGAGAGCTTAATGCAACTTTGTTTATCAGTATCAGATCCATCTCCTGATTTAAAAGACCCATTGGTATTTTTTGGCTCATCTATATGGCCTCACATGGTCCTCGACTTGAAGCCATGTATTCATCCTCTACTGAGTTGTGCGCTACATACCTTTGCTTCCTACTGTAGCAGGAAATATCTGTGGACCCAACATTGAAGATAACACCTTATGTAATTTTCTTGTCTAATGGAATCCCTTCCCAAACTGCATCAATGGAGCCTTGGAGCTTCACTCCCTCTATCTTCATGTACCATAATCCATACTCAATAGTGCCTTTGAGGTACCGTAACACATGATTTTCTACCTTCCAAAACAACTTGGTAGACATCACCAGAGATTTACTAAGTCGGTTTACTTCATACCACATGTCGGGTCTTTTGTTCACAAGATACATCAAAGACCCCACAAGCTTCCTATAAATGTTAGCATCAACCTCTTCACCTGAAGTGGCATTATCCTTCCTCTAATTTGTATCTAGACGTGTGTCCATAGTCTTACACTTCTCCATGTGAAATCTCTGAGGTATTTTAGAGACATACTTCCCCTGAGACACAAACAGTTCATCATAACCTTACCATACTTCTAGCCAAAGGAAGTCATGCATTAAGCCCATGTATTTCATTTCAAATTCCCTTCCAAGATCCTCTTTGTAAGAGCAGATCAATTGCTCGTCACCTGTCAATATTAAATAATGAACATAAAAAACAAGAATATGAAACTTACCATCTACCATAATCTAATAGAGGTTCACATCTTCTTCACTTTTGGTGAATTTGAATCCACTGATATAACTTTCAATCCAAGTTTACCATGATCAGGGCACCTATTTGAGAACATACAGTGCTTTCCTGAGTTTGCACACATGTGATTCACGATCATATGTCTCAAATCCTTTTGGATGCTCTATGTACATTGTCTCCTCAACAACACTTTTAAGAAAGGAAATTTTCATATCCATCTGGTGGATCTTCCACACCATCTATGCAGCTAATGCAAGAATTGATCTAATGGAGGAATACATTGCCACGCAGGAAAAAAATTCCTCATAGTAAACTCCCTCTAATTGAGAAAATATTTCGACAACGAATCTGGTCTTGTACTTCTCGATGCTCCCATCAGTTGCATGCTTCCCTTTCTAGATCCATCTGGAACCAACCATTGATTTCCCTTCTAGTCTCGTCACCAGTTCTCATACATTTTTCTTCATGATGGATTCATATTCTTCCACCATGGCATCAACCCAAACAGGTTGAGAAACTGCTTCCTCAAATGAATAAGGATTCGACTTAATGAGCTATGTCATGAGATCCATATAGCCAATGTACCTCTCATGTGACCACCTTTGCCCGCGTACTGATATAGGGGCTCCCACATTCTCCCTAGCATCCTGCAGCAATATATCAGCTTATCTGGTTCTCTTTCTCCCTTCTTTGTATGTTTTTGGTTGAGTGAGTATCCCCACTCAGCCTCTTCTTTGATCCTCCATTTTTGGTTACTCCACAACTTCCTGAAGCTCATCCCAAGCCTCCTCCTTTGGAGCTAGAAGCTCCTGCTCCAGTGGGATACTCATCTTTGATTATAGAGAGCATCCCATAGCCTTCTCCTCATCAAATTTGGAATCTCTCCTCACCACTATCATCCTCAATGAAGGTAAATACACTTGGTAATTGTGTGGAGTTTCAATGTATCCTACAAAAACTCCCAACTTTGTTGTAGGCTCAAGTTTCTTCCTAGAATCCTTGGTTATATGAAAATAAACTAAAGCTCTAAAAATTCTTAAATAAGACATATCAGGCTCCCTCCCAAAGAAATGCTCCTCCAGTGTGATCATACCAAGTATTTATGAGGACTTCAGTTATGCAAGTAAATTGTTGTGTTACATGTTTTTGCCCATAAATGCAATGGAATCCCTTGATCATGTCTTGTTGAAATATGGCAACAAGAATATTCCAATTTAATTTTTCCTTGAATTAAAATCGAATTTAGTCTTAAAAACTACTTGGAAATAATTTATTTATTTATTTTAAATTAATTAGTCGTAGAAATTCAAGTTAGAAGTCTTTATGAAGTCATGCAAGAGTTATCCCTTAAATTAAGGAGAAAATATTAAGTTATATTTGAGTTTTAATTAGTTAACTCAGTTTACTGAGTTAAGTCCAGTTAAATTAGTTGCAAACTATTTGAGGAGCTAATAGTGTGTTAACAGTTAGTTGATGCATTAATGCACTCAATTATTGATACTCTAGTTAACTGAAGATTCCCTCATCAGAAACTCATGCATGTCTATTCTGAGAAAGACCCATTTGAGATTAATGTTCAAGGACAATGTACTATCAGTTGCATGAGTTTTCTCATGGAGAACACTAATGCATGTAGTCGAGGATAAATCCTTGAGGATTGCGTAGTTTTGAGAGGATATCCACTTAGTAAAAGGAAAATCATCCACAAGGAACAACACAAGGAAATAAGAGCTTGGAGGGCAGAGAGGAAGGCTGGAGAGAAGCCAAGATTTCCTATGAGAATCTGTGAGGATTGTACTAAGAGATGGCTAGCTGTGAGAGCTAAGGCTTTGTATAATTCCTATGTATTTCCACCATGTATGATAATACAATAGTGTGGGGTTTTTAGTTAAGGCTTTCCCCAAATTATTTTCATGTGTATTGTGCAATTGATTCTTATTCTTTTGGTTATATTGTTCAACTTGATATTTAATCTTACGCAAATTGATAGTAGAAGTAGGTTATAGTATTCTTCTTTGATTTATATTGCATTATCGGGTTAACCTACCACCAGATTTGTCTACATGGTATCAAAGATGGATTTGTAGAAATATCTACATGGTATCGGAGTTGTGAATAGTATACTGAGAAGAGAATTCAAAGTTTGAAGTTCGGGGTTGCAAGTGAAAATCGAATTCATATCATACTTCAAGGTTGGTCAATGGCGTTCTATGGCTTGAGACTCAAGTATGCCTTGGAAGGTAGCTCAAATTACATAGCATGGAAAGATAGAATGGAGGTTGTATTAGAAGACAATGACTTGAAGGAATTCATTGATCAAGAAATCCTAAAGCCAGCTTCAACTAATGCATAAGAGTTGGCTGAGTGGAAGAAGTGTGTGGCGAAGGCGAGACAGATCATCCTTGAGGGAGTTCGAGACCATATTGTCTAGAGTCTCCATGGGAAGGATACTCCATTTTCAATGTGGAAGACATTGAAAGAACTCTACCAGAACAATAGCTACCAGAGGAAATTTGAGCTCAAGGATAAGCTTTGAAGAATCAAGATGGAGAAGAGCAATACTATTTCCACATATCTGAACAAGCTCACCAGTTGCAGAGATGAGTTTGGCAGTGTGGGAATAACTATTGCCAATGATGATATGGTGAGCCTCACTCTCCTTTGACTTCCAAAGAGTTGGAATAGCTACCAAGACTCTGTAAATGGAAGGGAGAAACTATCAAATTGGGAACGACTGTGGTTGGATCTTATCAGGAGGAGATCAGGAGGAGCACACGAGATGGTTCTTCATCCTAGAATGATGATGAAGAAAATCTGGCCTTAGCATGTAAGGCAAGGAAAGGTAAGGGGAAATCTTCCCATTTCAAATCGAATTCTTCTCATGGAGGGAAGAAGGGTGACATGTCTAAAGTAAGATGCTTTAATTTTCAAAAGATGGGACATTATGCGACTAATTGCCCATCGAAGAAGTCCAAGAAGGGATCCTCAGAAGGATCAAAATGTGAGGCATTAGCCTCTTAGTTCGAAATGGACTTTACCCTCATCGCATGCATGACGTCATCGATGATGGGTTGTGTCTGGTATCTTGATAGTGGAGACTCATTCCACATGACTAGTGATAAAAAATTATTCAGTGCCTTGGAGGAGAAAGATCTCAAGATGCGCATAGAGATGGGTGACGACGGAAGGTATAGTGTTTCAAGAGTGGGCATGGTTGCTTTTTAGAGGAAGCATGGAGCTCCTCTCACCTTGACAGATGTGATGTATGTGCCTGGACTAAAGAAGAACTTGGTATCGGTCGCGATGTTGGAGGACAAAGGCTACAATGTTGTCTTCGGTAAAGGAAAGGCGTTCCTAAGACACATAGACACGGGTCAAACCAAGAGGATAGGGATTCAGGTGAAGAATCTCTATAAACTAGAGGTAGATGATTGTGCATCATTGAGTACAAAAGCAGAATTGGTGCAAATCCAAGACATTGGCAAGTTGTGGCATAGGCGGTTGGGCCATTTGCATCATGGGGCTTTGAAGATAATGCAACAAATATCTACAAGACTTCCCAAAGGTAAACTTGATCAAGTTGACACATGCAAAGGTTGTACCTTGGGAAAGTACACCAATTCTTCCTTTCATGATCGAGACAGTTGAGCAAAGGCTATCTTAGAGCGAGTTCATACTGATTTGTGTGGACTATTCTTGACGACATCCACAATGAAACAAAGGTATTATGTGATTTTCATTGATGACTATTCTCGTAAATGCTGGATTTATTTCATGCAGAAGGACCAAACTTTCACAAAGTTTTTTGAGTTCAAAGCTTTGGTCAAGAAAGAGTCAGGGAGGAATATCAAGGCCTTAAGAAACGACAACAGTGGAGAATATGTCTCTCAAGAGTTTAAGGACTTTTGTGCAGCGGAAGGAATTAAATGAGAGTTGACGGCACCTCATAACCCAGAGCAGAATGGGGTGGCCGAGAGGAAGAACAAAACTATTGTAGGGGTAGCACGGGCAATGCTGCATGACCAAGGCCTACCACTTCACTTGTGAGCTAAGGCATGCAACACAATGGTTTATTTGTAGAATAGAAGCCTGCATCGCATGCTTGGGATGAAGACACCAAAGGAAGCTTTGTCCGGTAAGAGACCAGATGTTGGTCACTTCAGGATCTTTGGCTCATCGCGCTGCACGGAAGAAGCTTGATCTGAAAGTAGAGTTGGGGATATTTGTGGGGTACATTGATACATCTCACAACTATCGGGTGTACTTGCCTACCAGTCGGAGGACAGTGGTTCACAGAGATCTCAAGTTTGATGAGTAGAAGGCCATGTGAGTTACCCTTGAGGGGGAGCTCCAACTACAAGTTGTGGAGGAACTGTTGGTTCCTAAGGAGGAGGAGCCTCAGACTGATGCAGAGCAGTCACATGTAGATGTTCCAGGAATGGAGACATCCACTCAAGTAGAGTCTTCCAGAGATGGATGGAAGCGCACAAGAGAAGCTGACAGATTGTTGGAGGATGCGAGAGAGAATGTGGGAGCACTATCTGCTTAGCACAGACAAAGGAGGTCACCTGAGAGGTACACTGGATACATGGCCCTTGCTGGGGAATGTGTTAAGACCAAGCCATCTTCCTTTGAGGAAGCAGTGCAACAGTCGATTTGGGTTGATGCTATGGTGGTGGAGTATGACTCCGTAGTTCATAATAGTGTTTGGGACATGGTTCTGAGACCGGAGAACAAGTCATTTATGAGTTCCCATTGGCTTTACAAGGTAAGGCAAGCTATTGATGGTAGTGTGGAGAAGCATAAGGCAAGATTTTTTGCCCATTTCTTTTCACAGGTCAAGAGGATCATGTTGTTGTATATTTTGACAGAGAAGCAAGATGTTGACATTTTGACAAAGGCATTGTCAAAGTGTAAATTCAAGTTCCATAGAGATAGGATCGGGGTGTTGAAAATGGCAACAAGAAATGCTATAAATAGCATTTCAGGTACCAGTGTTGGATATAGCAACAAAGAATCATAAAATAGAAATGCTATAAATAACATTTTGGGATAGATTCCAATTTTAGTTAGTCCCTAAACTAAAATTGAGAATTAAAATTCGAATTTGATTTTAGCAGTTGTTTGAAAGATAATTAATTAATTCATATTGAGTTAATTAGTTGGAGAAAATCAAACATGAAGTCTATGTGAAGATATGCAACAATTATCCCTTTGATTAAGGAAGTTATCCCTTAATTAAGGAGATAAGGATGAGTTGTAATTAGTTAGCTCAGTTAACTGAGTTAGTCCAGTTAAATTAGTTCCAAATAGTTTATGGAACTAATTGTGAGTTCAGTCAGTTAATGTATGCATGCATGCAATTAGTGTTCTCCGGATAACTGAATATTCTCTCATAAATAACTCATGCATGTTAGTTCAGACAAAGACCCAGTTGAGATTAAAGGAAGGGATAGTGTACTATCAATTGGAGGAATTTTCCCATAAAGGAAACTCATCCATGTAGAAGGAATTATCTCCTTCAGGATTGCACAGTTATTTCAGAGGTCAATGTTGTGTGTGAGGTGAGAATCACATACGTTACAGCTGTAGGACCCGGGAGAAACTGCAAAAGGAAATAGGAGGCTTGGAGGACTAAAGGGAGGCATATTTGTTGTCTATTATGTCTATAAGCAGCATTGAGGGATTGTACTGAGAGCTGAATAGCTTAAGAGCTAAAGATTTGTGTAATCCTAAGATATTTCCACTTGTATGATAATACAGATAGCGGGGTTTTTAGTTGAGGCTTTCCCTAGAGTATTCTTATGTGTTTCACGTGTGATTGAATCGTCTTCTTTGTTACAAGTGTTCTATTTGATCTTGCTAAAAATCGATTAAGCTTCCACAAGTTTGTTGTAGAAGTAGATCTAGTATTTTGCTTTAGAATATTGCATAATTTGTTAATCTACAGTGGAAATTTCTTCATAGTATCAAAGCAAAGGTGATCGAAGCAGTGAACAATACATGAAGAAGAAAATTCGAAGTAAAAAGTTAAAAAAAAAAAATTAAAAAAAATAAAAAATAAAAAAATAAAAAATTGGGTCGCGAGTTTTCAGAGCAGGTCTAAATTTTTTTAAAAACAAATAGCATATCTAGATTCCTTATGGAGAAATATCCAAATTCAAAAAAACATTTGGCTGAATCGGAGTTCAGATGAGGGAGATATCGTTGATTTAAAATCAGCTATTTTTCTAGAAAATTTTGTGACGACGAGAAAGATTAAACAGATCGGTGTACTAGCCAAGAACTTGTATGCTCTTGAGGTTCAATATGCATGCAAAGCCTTGAGGAGAAAGAAAATTGTTGAAGACTTGGTGCTTGAGAGGGAGAGTGCATTACCTCTCAACATGCAGCACCAGAAGAAGTCTTAGACGATTGTGGAGGAGCCACAATTGCTAAAGCAGCTTCAAGAGGTTGTGGAATAGCCACAACTGGAGAAGACGAGAGGAGATCGAGTGGAGGCATCCACATGCAGACACCTACAGTAGGGGAGAATTTCGAGCCAAATGGGCAGAGGGATCACATGCATCCATACCTCCAGGTGTGAGGTGGGGCGATGTGAAGTGATAGTCTTAAGAAGGTTGAAATAGGGGTAGGATCCTTGAGGTACCCAACCTCTTTAATTATACCTTGCTAGGGGAGCCCCGATGAGGAGTAGTAGGACTGGTTGAGTGGGTAGAGACAGATGTGGATGGAGTGACAAAGAGAGCTATAGTGCAAGAGTCCTGAGACTATGCAAGGCTGCAGTAGTACGAGAGGCATAGGAGTGTTGCACCAGTGCAGGATGGCACAGAGAGGTGTGCAACAGTGCAAGATGCAGGGAGTTGTTGCAGCAATGCAGAGGTCAGAGAGGGAGAACTTGTCAATGACAAAGGGAGATTCAACATCGGAGGGTGTTTCTAGCCCAACAGGTAGGTCAGTTGGGAGATTAGTTACTTACTTCTCAGTAACTAAGTTGCAGTGCAGCAGTGGGCAACACGATGCAACATGATGAGAGGAGGTGCAGTGAAGATGTAGTGCTAGGAGATAGGACCAACAACAACATGAATGCAGCAGCAAGAACCAGTGTGACTGATGCAGTTAGAGATCAAAGTGACAGAGGCTAGAACAGCTAGATACTGAAGAGTGCAGAGGTGCAGAGTTTTCAGTCGATAGAGGCAATAACAGTGAGAGACTTTGATGACAAAGGCATCATTCTGATTCAGGCTGGATATTTTTTGTTTCTAGAGTTTCTAGAGCAACAACACTTGAGAGAAGTGTTGCATGCAGAACATTCCAAAGGTTCAGGATCGGGTTCGAGTTGAATGCCTTTCTTGTTAAGAGGGAGTGTTGAAAATGGCAACAAGAAATACTAAAAATAGAAATGCTATAAATAGCATTTCAGGCACTAGTGTTGGATATAGCAACAAGGAATCATAAAATAGAAATACTAAAAATAGCATTGCTATAAATATCATTTTGGAATAGATTCCAATTTTAGTTAGTCCCTGAACTAAAATTAGGAATTAAAATTCGAATTTGATCTTAGCAGTTGTTTGAAAAATAATTAATTAATTCATCTTGAGTTAATTAGTTGGAGGAAATCAAACATGAAGTCTATGTGAAGACATGCAACAGTTATCCCTTTGATTGAGGAAGTTATCCCTTAATTAAGGAGATAAGGATGAGTTGTATTTGAGTTGTAATCAGTTAGCTCAATTAACTAAGCTAAGTCTAGTTAAATTAGTTCCAAACAGTTTGTGGAACTAATTGTGAGATGAGTTAGTTAATGCGTGCATGCATGCAACTAGTGTTCTCTAGATAACTGAATATCCTCTCATAAATAACTCATGCATGTTAGTTCAGACAGAGAACCAGTTGAAATTAAAGGAAGGGACAATGTACTATCAGTTGGAGGAATTTTCCTATAAAGGAAATTCATCCTTATAGAAGGAACTATCTCCCTCAGGATTGCGCAATTATTTCAGAGGTCAGTGTTGTGTTTGAGGTGATAATCACACATGTTGCAGCTGGAGGACCCAAGAGAAATTGCGCAAGAAAATAGGATGCTTAGAGGATTGAAGGAAGGCATATGCGTTGTCTATTATGTTTATGAGCAGCATTAAGGGATTGTACTGAGAGCTGGATAGCTTGAGAGCTAAAGATTTGTGTAATCCTGAGATATTTCCACTTGTATGATAATATAGATAGTGGGGTTTCTAGCTGAGGCTTTTCCTAGAGTATTCTTCTGTGTTTCATGTGTGATTGAATCTTCTTCTCTGTTATAATTGTTCTATTTGATCTTATTTGATCTTGCTCAAAATCGATTAAGATTCTGTGGGTTTGTTGTAGAAGTAGATCTGGTATTTAGCTTTAGTATATTGCATAATTTGTTGATCTACAATGGGAATTTCTACACGGGGTGGCAGATAATCCATTTCTTGTTGAAAGGGAGTGTTGAAATATGACAACAATAATATTCCAATTTAATTTGTCCTTGATTAAATTGTGAATTAAAATCGAATTTAGTCTTAATAGCTACTTTGAAATAATTAATTAATTTATTTTAAATTAATTAGTTGGAGAAATTCAAGTTAGAAGTTTTTATGAAGTCATACAAGAGTTATCCCTTAAATTAAGGAGATAAGATCGAGTCATATTTGAGTTGTAATTAGTTAACTCAGTTTACTGAGTTAAGTCTAGTTAAATTAGTTCCAAACTGTTTGAGGAACTAATAGTGAGTTAACTGTCAGTTGATGCATTAATGCACTCAACTAGTGCTACTCCAGTTAATTGAAGATTCCCTCATCAGAAACTCATGCATGTCTATTTTGAGAAAGTCCTAGTTGAGATTAATGTTCAAGGACAATTTAATATTAGTTGCATGTGTTTTCTCATGGAGAAAACTCATGCATGCAGTGAAGGATAAATCCTTGAGGATTACGCAATTTTGAGAGGAGATCATCCGCTTGGTAAAAGGAAAATCATCCACAAGGAACAACACAAGGAAATAGGAGTTTGGAGGGTAGAGAGGAAGGCTAGAGAGAAGCCAAGATTGCCTGTGAACATCTATGAGGATTGTAGTGAGAGCTGGCTAGCTGTGAGAGCTAAGGCTTTGTATAATTCCTATGTATTTCCACCATGTATGATAATACAATAGTGTGGCGTTTTTAGCTGAGGCTTTCCCCAAAGTATTTTCATGTGTATTGTGCCATTGATTCTTCTTCTTTTGGTTATATTGTTCAGCTCGATCTTTAAGCTTCCGCAAATTGATAGTAGAAGTAGGTTAGAGTATTCTACTTGGATTTATATTGCATTATCGGGTTAACCTATCACCGAATTTTTCTACATGTATCATAGCTCTTATAGCTCCAACTATGCTCTTGTTCTTCCTCTTAGCTACCCCATTATGTTGTGGGTTATGGGGTGTTACCAGTTCTCTTCAAATACCTTCTTTAACATATAAATCCTTGAAGGCATTCGAAACAAATTCACCTCCATTGTCGCTCTTGAGAGCCTTCACCTTCTTCCCAGTTTCCTTCTCAACAAATGGCTTAAATTCTACAAATTTGGAAAACACTTCATCATTTTTCCTCATGAATACAATCTAACATTTTCTAGAGAAATCATCAATAAGAATTACATAGTACTTATTTTTTGTTGTGGAGGTTGTAGAGAAGGGCCACAAACATTAGCATGGACTCACTCCAAGATTGCATATGCTATGGTATCTCGGCCATAGAAGGTGGATTTGACATATTTCCCCAATGTGCAACCCTTGTAGACATCATGCTGGCCAAGGGAGCCTTTAGGGAGACCGGTGGTAATTTTTTGCATGATTTTTAAGGAGCCATGGTGTAGATGACCCAATCTCCTGTGCCAGAGTTCTCCAAAATCTCGACTCTTCAATTTTTATGCATTGCTTCTTAGTGCAGCACAGTATCCCACTTCAAGTTTGTATAGGTTCTTCAATCAAACTCCAATCTCTTTCACTTTAATAATTAAGTTAAGTAAGTGTTGTAAATTTTAGATAACCAAAAGTATATTTAGATCATACTCTCATGCCTACCAGAAATACCATTTTCTTTTAATCAAAAATAATTCAAAGCCTTGTAAAGAAAGGTTAAAAAAATATCAAACTTTAATAATTAAGTTAAACAAGTGTTGCAAAGCAGGGTAGTCCCTACCATTGAGATTAAGGATTATGTTGCTACAAAATTTGCATATAGAAGTTGCTAGCATGATACATATAAAGCATAACATGAAATACTTAAATTAATATTAGTAAAATACAGAAAAGATTAATATACATTTCCATATATGTAAGTTAACAAAAAATGATTATTATATGAAATTGTTTTACAAAGCACAATTGTATTCATATTTATATGACAAAGTTTGACAATTTATATTTTCCAAAAAAAAAAAAAACTTGTAATTCAATTACGAAGTAGTAACTTTGGTAGGACTTGTTTTATGTGCATATATAACGAAATAGATGTTGCATGGCATATACATCTGGAAAACAAATTGTTTAGTACATTGCACAATTACATAGTATTGATCAATTTGGCATCACACTTAACATGAGGCTCGATTCTTGCCTAGGCAAGGACTAATAATGTGAAAATTATGCTATTTACTTTCTTTTGACCTAAGTATTCAACCATTGGCCATCTCATAACCTGTCCATGTTTTAAAAAAGAGATGAAGAAATAATATCTAATAATGTTTCTTTGTTTTTTTCTAAAAATGATCATACATTATGTAATAACTTTCAAAAATAGTGAAAAAGGTAGGAATTCAAGTATAGTGGAAGGTAGGTATTTCATTTTGCAATAAAAAGGAAACTTGTCAATAATTTTATTAACTTTCTACTGCTTATTTTTTAGAATTTTTTTATTCACATTTGATATGTCAACTTAGCAGTGTTCTTTAAAAATCAAGAGATTCATAAAAAGTCATGTTTTTTTGGCAATAGTATATTCTTTGTTAACCTTGCGTTTTTTAAAAACAAAATGTGTTGCAATAGTCTAGATAGCCTCTACTTAGATATGGTTATATTTACGAAACCAACTGATGCACATCATAGTTACTAGAATTTTTTGAATTGAACCAATATGAAAAAACTAGAGACTTTGAAGATGTATAACCTAGTGTCATGTTTCTCAACATATTAGTTAAAAACTAAAAATCTTAAAACTACCCATTAAAGAAGACAGACCAAAGTAATGCAACATAATTTTTTCATATTTTTTACAGTGTATTTTGGAAGATACAACATTTTGATTTCATTGCATCATAATGACCTTCAGACATTTTTTGCACACATTTTATTAGAAAATTAATTAAAATTAGCAAAAATCTATAAAATTCCATAAAATTTATATCTATTGTAAGTAGATTCAATTCTGCAAATGTTGGTATTGATTCCTAAAGTAAATTCACCATATTTGATGGAGTTTAACCATTCCAAATTCAGAGAAAGGTTACAAGAGCCGAATTGTTGCAAGTTTTCGAACAAAAGCTATTTTCTAATTATATGAAAAGTTTATTTTAAAATTGAGGATTCCAATAAATGGAAAAATTAGATGGACAAGTCAAAATAAAGAATAGAATAGCATAAGAATGTCTCATTTATTTGACTTGAAGACTTATAAACTAAATTGAATAATAAAAAGTAAAGTATACATATAAGGAAGAATGATTTGTTATTGTTAATTTATGTAGATGATGTTATGTTATTAACAAATCATAAAAATACTTATGATAAAATATAATATTTTATATAATAGTGAAATTTTCTTCATAAGTATCATTGTTATTATTAAAAGTCTTGTGTATAGAAATAGGTAACCATGAGCATGAAGGCCCTCTATTCTATACATAATAAATGAAAAAAAATGCAATTATGTATTTTAAATAGTAATATTAAAATAAATTATAGAATAATCAACCTAAATTTTAATATAAATAATATAATAGACAATATAGTTTTAGGATGTGACAATTAAAAAATATTGTATTAAATATAAAATTTATTAAATTGTAATTATTTATTTTTTCCTTAGAAATTAGGTTAAAACATTAATATTATTAATGGAATCGATGTAAAATATCATATAAATATATGCAATGTAATTTAAATGTTATATTTTCTTAGTAAAGAGCATTGCATTGTATGCTATTTTAAATTTTCTTGATTTTGTTTTCACATAATATCAAAAAAATAGATTTAAATTGATGTAAGATGTGGAAAATTTAGATTATGATATTTAGATAAATACAGTGCATATTTGGTAAATGAAAATTATTTGATAAATTTTATTTGCAATAATATAAATAATATTTATATTATCTTGTTTAAAATAATAAATGGTAATTAAGTGTATTGTAAGGGTATTTTTTATTTTAGAATTATATATTTAAAAAGTATGAATAATCAATGCATATCAGTAAAAATAATAAAAATAAAACATACTTTATATTTTATAAATGAAGATAAATTTTAATTTCCCTTTTAAAAATAATATAAATTTTCAGTAAATCAAATTTTTTGTGTAGAATAATATAAATTTTGACAAAAAAAGAGTTAATGATATGAAAAAAATAGATTTTAAACATATATAAATTAAAAAAGAAAACTATTTTTCAAAAAATATATATTTAATTTATGTTATTTCCGAATCGATTAGAATGATTTTAATAAATATTATTAAATTTGATTAAGAAGTTGTTGACGGTGTTGGACTCATCAACATTCAGGGGATTTCCCTAATATGAAGTCCCAACTAGACCTCACATCGTTTGGTGTAGGAGTCTCATCTGGTATAAAGGTTCGGTTGCCATATACTTAAAGATATGCCTTGGCTCTAGTTATCAGCACATGAGAGTTTTGCGTTGGTATCTTCAAACAACAAGGTACGTGTGCCTGGTGAGTGCGTAATGTAACTTATGTCTCAATTCTCTTACTGTAAAGGGGGGAAGTAAAGTGAGCCTTTAAGTGAGAGGTTATAGTACCACCCAGGAAGAGACACACGCCTAGAGAATGTTGTCCGGCATCCAACATAATAGTCCACAGTGGATGCGGTAGACATTAAAACCAAGGTGAAGGGGACAACACGTACACCACCCAAAGGAGTACTCCACACGGATGAGATGGTCGTTATAAGCAAAAAACAAAATGGTCTGTTGAGTATCACTTAGATTATTGCATAAGGATGTGACAGCGATGAAAACCAATACACAAAGGTGGTCTGTCTAGTATCCGGCGGAGTAGTCCACAGGGATGAGACAGTGATGATAACCAATACAACACATTCCCAACAATGTAAGTACTAAAACAACCGAAGTAGTTCAACTATATTAGTAAAAGTGAAATAGACATACATTACAAATGCCGAAAGAATAGCCTTACAAACATCTACAAGACATGCATGAAAACGTGATGGCCTTAACAGGCTTTTGAATTAAGTGAAAGTCCCAAGACATATTTGTACACCATGCATCAAGAGTCCCTATAGTGGGACATTGGAGCCACTCCTTGCTCCTTAAATAACTAACTCTTTACTCTCAAGGCTATGTGGGAGGATCCAAGGTGAAAAGTCCTTGTTCATACAATGGGAGGGGTATATATAGCCAAGGGTGATTCTTGACCCTTGTGACTCTTAGATTACCCTCATGACTGTTCAACTTCATATGAAGTTTCAATTGACATGACTCTTCATCTTCATGTGTGTGTCCATTGTACGTCCACTTTACATTACATTCAGTTACAACAAATATGGATGATATTAGTGATGTGGCCTTGACAACTCATGACACAACTTGACCTGACATTACTAACATGTATTAATTGGTTGTGGTGTCCATGTCAAGTTGGTGTGTTGATAAGTGATGGATTTACTTTCATGTGTGTGCTTTGTCTTCTCCTCTGCATAACTTGATGTTGAAGGGTCTTCAATGGTCTTGGTCTTGCAAGATGATTGTATGCATGTGTTTCTTTCGCTTGCTCTTAAGTGAGCTTCTTTCATTCGTCTAGCTACATGTAAGGCTTCTAGCATGTCCACTCATTCTTCATCCTGTTCTTCATCTCACCATGAACTATCAGTGTACATGTTCCTACAATTCACTCATGATGGGATGACATTAAATCCAAAACCTCCTAGTCTAAGATGCATGCATTTTGTTCCATGTTCCAAGCCTAGGACAGATGGAAAGCTCTGAAGAGGGCCCAACAACTATGCAATGCACAGTTCCAGGTGACAGGGAGGTGGATTGGTCACCGAGACATTGTACAGTGCAGCTCAAGCTTGGATGACTCGAATTTCGGGGCACAATTTGGGAAAACTGCGCATAGGTCACTCAAAGGCTAGATTGTGCAATTGAGGACACCAGTGGGAGTTTCCAGGTGGGGCCCTAAGGAACACCTCTGCACAGTTCTAGAGGGAAGACAGGGCAAGACAATAGAGCAACCAAAAGACAATTTTGCGTAGTTTTTGAGAGCAGTGAGTCCCGACTGAGGGAGGTCACTAGGAGGACTCATCTACGCATTTTCTAGGAGCAATGAACGCTAAGGTCTTTGTGCAATGTGGGGTTCCAGCAAGTGGGAATGAGACATGATGAAGGTTCTTACAAAGTGCACAATCCAGGTCAGGCCTTGAGGTAGTTTCTACACAGTTTTGGGAAGGAAGACAGGTTTCTCACTTATGGGATTCCACAGTGCAACCAACCCGAAGGAAAACCTCAAGCACTGCATAGTTCCAGGCAACATAGTAGCACTACTGAGGGTCGAGACTGTGCAATGCATCTCAATTGGGGTCTGGTGAAGTGACATTATTTAGTTGGAGAGATTTTCAGGAAAATGACTAAGTGTGAGAGGCAAATGAACTTGTGAGAGTTTTGACATTGTGATCACACACTTAGCACACTTTGAAAACATGATAACATTGATCACTGGGACAACATAGCAAAGCATGACCCTCTGTGAGATTGCCTAGTGTTGAAAGCGACAAGTGCGACACTTGCGATAAACCTTTGGACATCTGTGGTGACACTTGCGTGACAATACTTACAACTTTGTGTATGAGTGTGATAGGTGTTCACATGCTTAGGAAACTTGTATACACAAAGACCAACCTTCATGATCACTAGAATGGTTCGCAAACATGACATAACAACTAGACATGTCAAAAGATGACAATTGATCTAACAAGTGAAAGGGGGCAAGAAATGTAGAGGAAACACATAGAATGACTTTCAATGCTTGCAAGCATGCACGACATTGAAGACATATTGATATGATAATGATAAGCAGTCCTTCAAGCTATACTAAGAGGGGTATTTCAAAATATGTGCTTCATTTTCCATACCTTCCCTCCAAAGGGTTGTGCATCAGATGGAGTCTTCATGTGGTCTCAATCTTCAATCGTACCTTGGGTTCCTTGGTCTTCTTATCTTCTTTCTCATCTCCTTGAGAGTCATCTAGCATGTCATCCTTCTTTGTGGTCACTAGGAGATACATCTGTGCAATTTCAAGAGGCAATGACTACTGTTGGGATGAGGCCCTATGAGGACACATTTGCGCAGTTTCATAATGAAAGACATTATTGCAGGATGAGGTCCTGGGAGGACACATCTGTGCAGTTTCAAAATGCAAGCCAGACTGGGCAGTTGAGGGACAACACTACACAATTTTTGGAGATAGTGGGTTCCGGCTGAGGGAAGGAAACTGGAGAGAACCATTACATAATTTTGGATGCCAAGGGAGGTTGGGCTCTTTGTGTATTGTGCACTTATAGCAAGCAAGGGAAAAATCTTGAGGGTTTCAGATGCGAAGTTGCTAGTTCAAGAGAGTTGGATGAGGTTAGATTTCTAGGGAAACTCCAGAATTGGCTAAGTGTGGGATCAGTGGAACTCATGTGATCAGTGGTAGAACTTGACTACAACCACACACTTGAACACTTAGTGACACAACATAGACCATCCAGAACATCTGAAAACATACTTCGCTTAGTGCAATAACCTTTGTGACAAGAGTGTGTGAAATGAGTGCAAAACATGTCTATGTAGTGAGGACAACCCATTCTCACAAAGTTTTCCCCTTGAAGCAAAACAAACTTCCCTTTTCGTGACAATAATAATTTCCATGCCCAAAGATGACCCATACTATATAAGATAAAGCATGAATGACTCTTAATATCAAAGAGGGGATCTTGATATCATTAACTTACCAATCAGTCACTAAAGAATGATCGATTGCAGGATCCATAGTAGGCTCCAAAATTTGAGTACAGGCCAAAATTTTGGAGGGTGTTGCAGCAGCTACAACACTTGGTGACACATTGGTTGAATTCCATCTTCTATGTCTTGGTTCATTTTAGTGTGGGGCCTTGGTCCATCAGAAGTATTGATTCGTTTTGCAGATTACTTCTGCTTCCCGACTTACCCCATGGGAAGACATGTTCCCCTTTGTACCTTCTCAGTTGAACGCAACATAAGATTCAGCTAGATCACAAGGTTTCGAATTGGGAAGGGTAGTTTAGCTCGTGAGCTTAATATTTTTAGAGTATATTTTTTCATCTCTGGTGTTGCTTTGCTACCAATAGGCCTGGACAGTACCCCGACGGAGTCATGCAGGGACACAAGCATTACTCCACTACCAACAAGCTTGGAAAATACCCTAGTGGAGTTGCTTCCTTCACCTCTTTGTGCAGGAATCCTTTCTCTTCTTTTGCCTTGTTTATTTTTTGAAAGAGGACTATGCATCAACACTTATTTATATTGGGGTGGAAGAGGGATCCCGACTTATTGAGAGAAAGTGAGGTTGTTCCTTCAGAGAAGCATGTAAAGACCTCTAATTTAAGTTTGTTCTTTTAGATTTTTCCCCTTCTCCATTTCTACTAGTTGGATAAGCTTGAACACACCAAAGTAGTAAACTAAGTACAGGCATGAGGTTCCCAAACTAGACACAGGCTCATGGTTGGACAAAACATCTACTTACGGATGGATTGTATTTTTCATAAAGACTTCATCGGCCAAAACTTACAGCTAAACATAAGGAAGACAGACACGAGACTAGACAAGGGTTGTAGTGTCACAAGACTCTTTGAACGTTATCCACATACACATTCAGAATTCAGGATGCAAGTCCAAGCACAACACTTATTCATGTAGTGAAAAAAATGGAAAACTGAACAAGTAAGGAAATAAATGGGAAATAAAAAAGACACAGAACCATGAAACCAAAATCGGAAGACAACAAAACAAAATGACTAAAGAAAATATGTTGTAAAATCAGAATTATACAACTAGGAAAAACTACAGGGAATGAGTGCAAGGAAAGGAAACTAATACATAATTAATCCTACTCCTATCCTAACAGCTAGATGGTCGAGGTTACGTGTAATGAGATTTCCAGTGAAGTCATCGTAGTCATTCCTGACCTGCATCCACAAATATATGAATGATTAAAATAGATAGAAAGTGTTATGCAACATAAATTACAAAAACTTGAGAAACTTTCATACGGGTAGGAAGGTCTTTACTATGGGAAAAAATATGTATCAAAAATTTCACCAATACACATGCTTACCTCTTTGATGGATACCACTTTTCAAGAAACCTCGAAATCCTCTTGTGGGTGCATCCTCGTCTGCATCGAGATTCTTAGCAAGCGTGTGGAAGGATTGAAACTTATTGCCTACAACAGAGCTTTCCAAGTAAGATTGTTCCATCCATTCAACAATTGGATCATAGAATTCATGTTGGTTGTCTGGAAAGCCTCCTAATCTTTGAAAATATGAATTTTTGATACGAGAAGCAGGATCACGATGGGAATCTTGGAAGGAAAAAATAGATCTGATCATTCTCAATAGTCATGCCAAGACAGTGAGGACCTGCCATAGCAATCAACAAAGGCTGAAGTGCCTCACCTACTTAACAGAAATCTAAAGAGAAATATGCTAAACAATGAAGATAAGAGTGCACGAAGCAGCTGTCATGAGATGTGCTCATGGGAAAAATGATAATCTGAATGACAGCCACCCAAGATAGAGAAATTTTAAGATGAGCTAGTTGAGACATCAGATTCCCAGTTTCTAATGAACAAAGAAAGATTCATTTGAACAATCTTGCGAATGCTCTGAACAATGGAACCAAGTTCGCTGTGAGCTAGACATGATGGACCACATCCCTACAACTAATGAAAAATTGTGCAAGCATCATAGTCATCACAAGAATTTAACAAGGAAGCTAGCACATTGAATGTATGAAACTAGTTGCGGTGTGGTGAATGGAGAGGAACTTGATTCATGTGATAGCTTGTGCATTCATCATTAACAAGGAGATTTTTGGTGTGATGAGAGGATAGATTTGTAGTATGAGACTCACAAGAAGACCAAGGAGCTGACCATGAAGTGGAAAATTTGATAAGCATGATTGTGGGCAAAGATAGTCTTTGAAATGATCAACTTCACAGTTCCATGACTTCATGAGGTACGCACATTCCCAACCTGATTTTGATGTGAGAGATGTGCATGAAGACAAATGCACTATAACAGATTCATGAATTTGGTCATAAGTGAAAATTTAAAATTTTGAAACATCACATCCAGAATACCAAACATTTTTTACATGGGAATTCACATTGAGTGCTACCATGCAGATAGACAGATTGTGCGTGAGAAACAAGATCTGATTTGGTTCGGGTAGCTTACCAGAGTCACGAGGTCCTTACATAACCATCAACGAATGTTGAAGTGCCTCGACTCCCTGGTATGTCCCAGAACAATCCAGAATCACAAAATCACATTTTGAAACTTGAACCAGATCATGCATGGCTTGAGGTTATGTGTTGCTGCTAATTTCATAACTACTCTCTTGATGATAGCCATCTTTGTCACAGGTTTCCATAACAATCAGATTTCTCGATTAATGAGGTTCTTCTGATGATACATCCAAATATAAATTAATTGGTGAGCTCACATGAGCAAGCTAATTTGACGAGTTATCTTCATGCAACATAAGATATGATGAGGGGTGAGAAGAGTCATGTGTGGTTAGACTGTTTTTTATTTTATCATGGGCAGCATCATTATCTTGTGTCAATCGAGGAGATATCTCATCGAATGAAGAAGCAATATAACATGGATCATCTTTGCCACCTGTAGATGTGTTGTGAATGGTAGGACACAAGGGAAAGTGAGGTGGAGAGGAAGTTTCGATATGGACATCTATTTTGACTAGAGAACAGTCTGGATCTGGGTTAGAGTCTTCATGATAAAATGGAAGATCGCATGATGTGCTTTGGCATTCATCACAACATATGGAAGCATGGGAGTGATGACTGCCCAAGACTAGGGGTTGATTGAAAGAATTGATTGTCCGAGATGTTCCACCGAGATTAGGAGATTGAGATTCGTTCAAGAATGGATGATCATTGTTTTGATGTGGATAATTTTGAAACAGAGAGGGAAAATTGATAGTGTCCTCACCTTTCTTCTCCTCTGCCTATGTAACATGACTACCTTGCGCCTGATCGCAAATTGAACCAGCAGCTTGAGAATCAAGAGAATGTGAACAACTACCTAGTGAAGCAGGTTGAGCAAGTGAGTCATGGTATAAGGAGTCATGCCTTGTAGATGATAGAGGATGGAAGATACGCAGATTAGATTCGAGACTTGAGTTATGAATGGTGACATCCTCTTTTAGAATGGCAGAGTGAGTCTTCGTTGCAGGCTTCCCAAGCCATTCTAGAATTTCTTCCATTGAAGCAGGAGACAAAACTCATATTATTTTATTTAAAAATTGACTTTGAATGGATAATTTGTTATAATTTGAATGACCTTCCATGGCATCTTTGTTGTTGAAAATCAAGGTAAAGGAAGTAATGAATTGGCATCAACATTGAATTTAAATGTTCTATATAATCTTAACACATATATTATAATATATATATATATATATATATATATATATATATAATATATAATATTAATTAAAAAATGACAATAATAAAAAATGCACTATATTGTAATCTCCAACAAAAACAAAAAAGAACAATTATTTAAAACATAGATGAACACAATTTTCTCTAAAAGAAATAGTTACAGAATATTTTGCAATAAGAATTAATGGCCTAATTATTGTTGCACACGTGCATTATGATGTAGAACACCAAATGCAAAAAAGACATAAATAACATTAATTTTTTGTCACCAAAAATGAATATCTAAATACTATTTATTCATAGTCAATCAAACCCTCATTGAATCAGTTTTGATCCTTAATGCCCATTGGCATGTCTTTGTATTAAATATGAATAAATAAAACACAATTAATATTCATAAATCCAACCAAATAAACTAAGTAGGTAATAAATACAAGCAAGTTGAGCATGAAGTAAGAAGATACATGGAACAATGGAAGATTGTAAATCTTAATAACAAGAAAATGAAGAGTTACGTAATTTGTAATTTTAGTTTTCATTTACATGGAAAATAATTTTATGTCTAGAAAGGAAATAACAACTTCAATTTTGAATTCTACTCATCATATGCAAAATTAAAATAATGTAATTAAACATATTTTTTTGTTCCTTAATGGTGAAAATGATAAATATATGATTTTAAAAAAGTATAAATTTAAAAACATAATTAAAATTTTTAAATAAATAATATTTAATCATCTAAAAATATATGGATGAGGTTGATTGTTTATAATATATATTATCTTTGTTTTAATACGATAATTATGATGACAATTATATATATATATAAAGTGAGAGAGATAGTGGGGTAAAAGCTCATGAGGAAATTTCAACCCATAAACTCATGGGGCTCCCCTGTGCGTCTTCTAATGTCCTGTACTACGCTAATCATTTTTTTGGAATTACCGCACGACCGTTGAGGCCCATCTTAGCCAACACATGTGCCGCTAATGAGAATGCTCTCGATGAGGCTTGGGAGGTCATGACGGGCTCAACAATGCACATACACGAGCCAGAGCGAAGGCGGTGGAAAATAGGTATCAGGCACACACTTCTCTGGTGGATGTGCTCACTCCATATTCAGTTGCATATTGACCCTCAATTCAGAAAATGGAGGCACAATCAATATTGGCTCATCGTGGAGTTGTATTAGTAGCTTAAGGAGATGTGGGAAAGGTCTTATTGATTAGAAATGCCAACCATGATGAATTCCTGCTATGAATTGAGGAACAACATCTATTAAATGAAACCATGGACCCACGCCTGCAAAGAATTGAACGCGTCCTTCCATAAGATCAAGACAAGCCTCCTCCTGCGGCCAACAAATAGTTTGGAATAATTTAGGTCTTTTTTTCAAGTTTACTAGTTTATGTCAGTTGATATTTTTCTTTACTACAGCCTGTGGGCTTATGGTTTATGTTTACTATTTATATGCTCTATGGAGTCATGCCACCGGAGTTTTGGTCTTATTTTGGAAAACATATTATGCATTTTGGTTTTGGTCTTATTTTGGTTTATTTATTTTGCTGCATTACAGATCAAGCTTTCCATTCAGTGTTGAATAAAAACTTAATAGAAATCTAGACTTGACATTTTTTAATTAAATTTAAAAAACTAGAAAGAGCATGGTTGCTTTTGAGATAAAGTTCAATCCTCTATTCTTGACTACTATTAAAAATATTTCATGGAAATTAAATCTAGACCATCTACTTAATAATTATTGATAATTAAATTAAAATTTTGAAAAGCTTACCATACTAAATCCCTATTATGAATAATTATTGATTTTTAAATTAAAGCTTTGGAAACCCTATTCCAAAATAGATATACCTATTGACCCAATAAATTAATATTGATTTATTTTTATTATAGAAATTAAATAATAATATGATTCATGAATCTTGGAATCTTATGTTATTATATGGTCCTATGGTTTACCATATATCATAGGGTTATTTTGGGTTTTCTTCACTGAAATAAAACTAGTGATGCTCATGGTTCACCATAGCATCCCTGTCAACTATGGCTAAATTTGATGTGCAACAATTATTATCTTTGTTCTTATGAATTAATACTTTGTATTACTTAGAAAACAGATTTACATGGATTTCAAACATGATCATTGAGGGTAAAAAATACCCCATCATACTGCCATTGATACCCAATGACACAAAAGACTCCCATGACCATATTACATAAAAATCAAAGCTAGATATGGTTAGTCTCTCTTCCCTACTATTCCAGCCATAGATACAAACATAATTTCCCACTGAAGGTCATTACTTGCATCTTTCATATAGACAAAATATCACCAAAAAACACTGGAAAACCACCATATTGTGCCACCCACCATCTATGCTCATTGGTCATTTTCTAAAGACGAAATATTTGTTGGAACCCTCGCACTGGAACCAAGAGGATCCATCAGGTCCCCACCTTATGAATCATAAGCAATATGTCTCTCCACATGCACCAGATAGGAGTCAATCTTATCCAAGAAAAAACTTTAGTTCCTTAGCATACTCTTGATATCCTCGAGGGAAGAAAAAATATTATATTTCTCCACTTTTGTATCCCTCAATACCAAGTCTAGCAAGGTCTTCATTTGCCAATGAAGAGCCACATAGTTTAGGTGTTGTTTCCTCATTCCCCCAGTGTGCCCAGGGTCAATAACCCATATTGAAATGTCCTCCAAAATTTGAGAATCCAAAACAGATTGTCTTTCCTACCCCACTTTAGAATCAGATCATGAATTTCCTTTCAAGTGTCTGGCATAATTTCATTGAAGTAGGTGGTCACTGAGTCATGGGCAAAGAGTTTTTCCCTTGATTTCCATTACTAAGCCCTTCGACCTACTCCATTTTTACTCCTCATTCTTTGTCTAGGAAGCACCACAGAGACTTGAGGAGGAGATTTATTGCCACTACAATTATTGCATCTACCTACAAAAGAACAATAAGATGGACTCAACCCATCTCCTACAAGACCAAGAAACCAACGAACCAAATCATCACAAAGCACTAGACATATGACCTAACATTTAGAGAGGACACACCAGAAAGGGAAGAGGATGAGTCTTCCTCAACAAATACCCCTTCATTACTGAGCATCAAATACGAAAAAAATAGAACCAAGGCCATAAGATGCCACAAGCCCCAGGAGACTGCAACTAGTCACTAATTTTGAACAACCAATACCTATCTTTACAAGAAAATATCCCAACACAGGCAAACCCTTGCAGTGCTCTCTAGGAAAGACTTGCAAACCCAAACTTAAACTTTATAAGGAAGTCCCAAGATAAACCCTGAAGTCAAATTAAACCAACAATCTAGATAAAAACCCTAGACCAGAGATCAAAAAACATACACAGAGATTTGAACTCTAGACACACATACCCAGACCCCATAAGACACCTAAAGATAGGAACCAAGAAAAGCAAAGATAAGACCTGCTAAATTGTCTTGCACTTGAAATTCAAAGTCCCCCATAATTTCTCTAGAGCGTAATCTCCTAGCAACAACAAAAAAGACCAAGATTATCGAGTGCTTGTTGAGATCTCGAAAATAGTTACATCAACATGGGGGAAAACAACCCGGTCCAGACCTTAAGACAACTCCTTTTCTGTTTAAGTAGTGGCTCTGACTGGATATAAGAGGACCAATTTCCCAATTAAAGGTGATTGAATGAATGTGTAATGCTTATAGTGGAGTGAAATAGATGGATTTGCAACGATGAATCAAATGGAAAACATATGCACTAATCTACTCTATAACTCAAGATTGTTTAACATTTATCTAGATGTGATCTATAATGATTTTCCTTAGTAGATGACAATATAGATTGCTCAGACACCAACGGAAATGAAAATATTTCAAGATGGTTATTTTGATTAAATAGTTAATCAAAATAATGTGTAAAACTCATATCGCATTTAGAATATCAAAGCAAATTGCTTAACATGTATTTAAAAATATCAATGGCAACATGATTAGAAATGAATACATGTAACATTGTTCTTTAAATACCATGTAATAAGCAATCTCAAAAGATAAATTCATTATTTATTTATGAACAAAACATAGGTACAAATATAGAAATAGCAAATGCACATTTATCAACTCATAAAGGAAATAGCAACAGTTTAGTCCTTCTCTAAAAGATGATTTCAAGAGTACAGAAACTTCTCAAAATTCTTTATGAAAATTCATAAAACCATGTTCCAGTCGTTCTATTGAGAAAAGTATGAAAGTACGATAGTGTGAGCTTTCGTAAGCCTTTCTTCATACAATTTAGGACCTTAATTTCATACAACAAGCAAGCTTAAATAGCATAAAAACAATTGAATGTATTGGGCACAACATTGAGGGAATTTAAACAGATCCCTTCAATAATGCTTAAAGGAAAACAATTTTTTGGTATAAATTTCTACATGTGATTTGATGTCTTCATCGACTTTATTTGTTCCATCATATTATCTAGATGTTTGTCCATCTGTTTGAATTGAACTGCCACTTATCAGCACAATTGTCCTCTTCTGTCATGAACATGAACATGAAAAACAAGAATCGATAAGCTAAAAATAAATGAGACTCGTAAGCGATTTTCATTTGAAACAAATCATGTTTTGCAGGAAATCAGGATAAAAATGTAGTGCGTAATAAATTTTGAACACAGACATCATGGAGAAGAATGTGGAGTGAGGTCTATGATAAGAGAGACGGACTTTACGGTCTTATCACAAATCACAAAACAAACGATGATGAAAAGGGTAGGCTTAATGGTTTTCTCGGAGGGGGTTCGAAGTGGTAAGTAGCTTGTGAAGAAGGGTGTCCGAAAGAACAAAGGAGTAACACGTACATATAGGGCTGGACGGAAAAACTACTTTTCAGACCCCCACCCCTTTGAGAAACTTAAAATTGAGCACAGGGGGGTCCAAAATCTTCCTTGTCGTCTATCTAGGCAGATTAGATCTAATCCGTTTATTTTTACAAGACAATTCGGACTTTCATTTTTATCGCAATCATCATTCGGAGTAGAGGCAAAGGAACGGGCAGGACTATGAAATTTGTGAAGGACCTGGACGTGAAATGTTATCAATAACTTTTAAGTTATGTGTCGGCTATGATCCTTATATCGCGATTCAAATCACAGTTGCAAGTCGGCTAAGGTGAAAGATTGTTATAAATTGCGTCCCTTCAAAACTTGCGATTGCAAAGTCTCTAGGTGATGTGGCAGTGTCGTCATGAAAAATATCATGATGACGTGATGATGTGACACGGCAGATGATGTGGAGTATGATGTCACTAATGACATGGATCATATCGCAATTAGTGGTGTGGAGCAGGGTTTAGTCTTAAGGCATTGGATCTTGCGATGTCCCGAATCTGGGATTTTTATTCAACGGATTTAAATTTGTGGTTGGGTCCGATTTGAATATCGCATATCGCAATCGGTAAAGGGCAGAGTGCTTGGCTTTTGGAATTTGCAATAGCCTATAGATGTAGGATTTTACGGACTGACATTAACTTTCTTGTCAGGTCCGAGTTATCACTATCGCATAAGAAATAGTTTATGGCACTTGGGCAATGGTTTATGCGATCTCCACGGATGCGATATTTTATAAAGTAACATTCACGACCCTGTCGGGTCCGATCTTATCAAATCACAATCGGTGTTACCAGAGGGTCATTGCCTTATGGAAATTTTTATTATGTTGATGTGCAATGTGGGATATGACAGAGTTATAAAGTTTTTAACCTTCGGGAATTTGAAAACTTTGATTCATTTGAATTTTTAATTAAATAATCCATTTTAATACTTAAGGCTTTTAAAGCCTAAGTATAGTTTTGGTCTCAGGGGCTATTAAAATTTGGTTTTTTATTTTTTTTATGGAAATGATATTGATAATCAAGGCTTAATACTTGGGTTTTAGTAAAAAACCTAAGTATTAAACAAGAAATAAAATCATTTTTTTTTTCTTTTTTTTCTTTTTTTTTTAACTAAAGAGTCCCTATTTTAATATAATAAATTTCGTAGAAAAATTATAATGTATTAAAATGGGATTGTTAAATAGTACAACAACACCCCAATTTAGCAGTCTCGTTTACATTGGCCAACAAAAATTAATTGCTAATCTCCAAGACTCTCCATTGCCCACATCACCAGAATTCCACAACACACTAATTGAATAGAGGGAATGCACCAAGCACACTACAGACTATCTTGCCACCCATCGCAGACCATAAATAGAAACTCAAATGCCAACTGTAGAGTTGCATGCCCATGGATGTGAGGGCAGGTCATATCAGATTCAATAGCACAACCAGTCAAAATATATTCTATATTGTGAATGAGGAAATTACACACATATTTATACAAGCAATAGTCTCAAGATAGGAATTCTATCTTAGACGTACAGTAGTGTGATTGAGAGATTCTCTCAACCACACACTAAACTAGGAGAAACTATATTCTAGCTAATTCCTATTATGTAGGAACAAACTCCTTAAATTGAGAATTACAACCATATACAAGTAGGAATTAATTATTTCTAACTCCCCCCCTTAATGACTACTTGTCATGATAGTGATTCACAAAGTCTGGTTGTGGTCAAACTGCATATATGTACCTGCAAAGCCACCACCATCAGGAAAATTGCCTGTGCAGAACCTCCAAAAACAAAGAGAGATCAGTGCCTTTCTAAGCCAAATATTCATGTCCAAATAACAGTCACAAACAGTTGCGCTAATTGCGCCTTTCGATGCAACTGTCAGATAGAAAAGTGCGCCGACCCTCTTGTGCTCAGACACACCAATATCTGAGACTGTGAGCCAGGTGTTACTGCAATCCACCTGCTCCTACAAGCACAAAGCTCTCGTGTACACGTTAGCCACTCAGGCAATATGCCACCACCGGGCAAGTCCGATCTGCCACCACCAAGCAAATCCGGAACTTAAATGTGCCACCTCCGGGCAAGTCTGATCTGCCACCACCGAGCAAATCCGGAACTTAAATGTGCCACCTCTGGGAAAATCCTATAGCCACTAAGACTCTATATATGGTTTCTGGCTCACCACCAACCATCACATTACAGTGACAAAAAATGGTTTCAGGTTGACCATAAACCATTACAAAGTGGTTTTAAGATCACCACGAACTTTCAAATACCTTTAAATGGCATACATTTCATTCAACATTTTGGAGTTTCTTGGTACATACAACAACTGGACTTGCTTATAACATGCTAGGGAGTCTATTCAACAAACCACACTAACTCAAACAAACATATACTTTGTTGTCCACCATAAACATTGTCGTTGCTCCTTTATCCCATCTTTTCATAGTTCACATCTTGGGCATCCTTGTCTGTTCAAATAACTTCTTGGAACTCCATGATTAACCTATCATTCGTTAGAGTCGCGAATTCTAACAAAATAACTTTACCTACATTGAGTTAGCTAGGCTCAATAAATTTAAACATGATTCCAAAAAACTAAATAAAGCATAAATTTTTCAGATTTAATTTCTCTATCTCTGCCCATAGATGATTATTTTCCAAACATACCAGCAACCATTTTTCACCAACGATACCTGTGAGGGGTCTACTGATAAAGAAACGGATTGATTCCTGAGGCGGATTGGATTTGTTTCAAGGTTGCCTTTGTAGCCACACACCTTGACTTGCAGCCACGAATGCCAACTCCCTCTACTTGGACTTCCAGAACAAGTACAGTTGCAGGAATCACAACATAGTAAAAGGTGAATGTGACAATGTGAGCCACGATCTTCCTTACAAAAAAGAAGGCAAAAATGACACGGAACTTCTTCCACGGTGTAACTCTCTTATTTCTAAGGATCTCCTTGACCATCTTTCTGAACAAATTTTCTGGACCACAAGACCAACGGTGCTGCTGATAGAGGTACGCTTTGAAGGTATTAGATAATTCATTCTTGACTTTAAGATCACCCACGAAAATAAACTTCCATCCCTTCAAACTTGCTCGAATAGCCAAATCCATATCTTCCACAATTGTGCAGTCTTTCTAGCCACCAGCTTCATTTAGATCATTGATCTGCCAAACTCTAGCAATTTTGTTGAACCCAAAGAAGGCGTGAGTAGAAGAGCCAAATTCTTGTTCGACAGTGAAATGATAATCCAAGGACATCTCCTGTATTCTTGTCATCAAGATACAAATGAAATGTTTACATACAAAAAAGAAATACAATTGAATTGTTTACATTATCAGATCAACTGTCTTAAGCGTATCTGTCAAATGGAAACTATTTAAGCTCTTCACTATTCAAGAAGTGAATGTACCCCTCCCCAGGTCACAACTGTCAAATTCTATAGGCCTATCAGAGTAAATATAGACAAACAAGCTCCTTCAATTTCTACTCCACATAGTACGCAAGTCTCCGGAGGTTCATCCTCCTGATTTTATCTGCCTTCTTGGATGGTTCCTTGACCAGCTAATTTAGAACCCCTGCATTAGCTTCTTCATTGAACCATCCGACTGACTTCTGGGCCGAATACATGAGCTGCAAAAGGCCTTCCTTCATGGCCTTGGGGTCGTAATTCTTCTCCTGGACCTCATGCATCTTGGCAGAGAGCTTCCAGTAGAGAGGCCGACCAACATAAAATGCTAAGACGCAGATCAATATGAATAGGGCCAGGCGTAAGCCCATTCTAGTAGCTTGGCTTGCCATTAAAATAAAAATTTCGCGGTAAACCTTTCACACTCTCTGCATCACAATACCACAAGCGTTGACTCCTGTATTCTTGTCATTAAGCATTCATCAGAATTCACGAATTTCCAACGGGCCTAAACAAGAGCCAATTCAGGGTTGTGCACCAGGAATGGAACCGTTCGCCATAGGTAGTCTGGTTCTGGCTGGAAATCTGCATCGAAGATGGCTACATAGTCACAGTCCTTCACATAGCTGTGTTTCATTCCTTCTTTCAGAGCACCCGCCTTGTAACCATTCTTGTTGTTTCTGATCTCATATTTGATCTTTATTCCCTTGCTAGCCCATAGTTGGGTTTGTTGCCACAACCTTACAGATTGATGACCTTACCATCATGTATCGAGGCTTCGATCAACCCCTGTTCACTGCACCAATGCTCCCAACACTCGTCCTCCCTCTTGTCACAAATTTTGGATCACTCGACAAAATAAAACAATCACAGAGAATTACCTCACTAATTTCGAGCACCCTTCTGGCTGCCTCCTCCGATCTACAGTGAGCCTCCACTGTTGTGCCACCTCACTAACAACGCCCTCTTCTATCTATCCAAACAGCCAATTCGGCCTCCACCGGCGATCAGGCCTTCTGCGTCAGCGATCAGGGCTTCTTCTCGATGCAAGTCCAACCTCCTCAGCTTCCTCGCAGGATCCAGCCTCTACATGAAGGCACCACTATTGCTCCCACTCGACCACACAGTACCGATCAGCTAAAACACGTCCTTCACTCCATATCCATGCTTCATTCGTACAGATCACAACAAACCGGATTAGAATCTCGCCACTGAAACTGGATCTAGATGCAGTGTCCACACATGTGCATAATTTGTCAATGCAGCAAATATTCTCTGCAACAGATTCACCCCACAGCAGCCTCCTTCGAATTTCAATGATTTGCAGGATCCTTCAATCTCACCACTGACTGCTCGACATTCACAGCCAGCGCCACGCAGGAAATTCTCCAGCGTATAAACAATACTTAGCATGCCAAAATTGGCTCTCCAATGTCGACTGATTTAATTCACAAAATCAGTCACAAGATCTCAAATCAGCAGCCACACCAAGATTCACTGTCTCGGCTCTACACTGAGATGGAACTCACACAACAGAGAACAATAGTTTCCACAACTGAATACACAGATCTGTACCCGAGATCAGATGCGATTTAGGGATCAAATTCCCCCACAACTCTTACCTAAAAAACAAATCGCAGATCCCACAAAAGAAACCGCAAATTGCTCCAACACCACTGTTGTCAGCAAATCAAAGTTGCTCTCTACACCCTATGACTAGATCTTATGATTTTCCCACTTCGTTGAGCATTGCTGCAGCGTCTTCGAAAGGTAAA
This sequence comes from Pinus taeda, assembly GCA_000404065.3. Lineage (NCBI taxonomy): Eukaryota > Viridiplantae > Streptophyta > Pinopsida > Pinales > Pinaceae > Pinus > Pinus taeda. Next base: position 62,102 of record APFE031277334.1, on the reverse strand, counting down.
GTTTGGAATACTCGCCAACGATCTACTACCAACATATACATCTACATCCACATTCAAGTGCTCGAACCGAACTTCGATCTTGGGCATGTTGATACCCACTTTGTCGATCCTGTTGCGGAGCTTGAGCAGAAACCACTCATTTTCTTCGGCTGCAATTTTGAGCAATCTATCGATGAGAAGCTGGCGATCTACAATGCTAATCCTGGCCACCTCGACTTCCTCATGGCCGCCCACATTAAGGAGAATCCCCTTGCGGATGTGATCGTAAGTGGGCACTTTCTCCAAGGCCGGAGAATCCCCTTGTGGATGCGATCGTAAGTGGGCACTTTCTCCAAGGCCGCCCACTTCAAGGCCTCTTTGTCGTCTTCGTTATCTCTACTCCTACAGGATCTGGAGAACACATCATCCCCTCCTCTTCACATTCTTGAAGCATTGTTACTCTTGCTCCGGCCAGATGCTGAAGTCCAAGACACCGATTACCACATCGGAGCCATACTTAGATTTCCCCAACAAGCCTTTTCCATCAAGCGTATCGATGGACAAACAAGAAATTAGAAAAAATATACTATTTTATTTCCCTATGCCCAGGAGGGGCCAAGCCTACAAGGGGCCAGCCCTCATGGGCTCCGATACCAAGATAAATTAGCAAAACCAGTCAAAATATATTCTATATTGTGAATGAGGAAATTACACACATATTTATACAAGCAATAGTCTCAAGATAGGAATTTTATCTTAGACGTACAGTAGTGTGGTTGAGAGATTATCTCAACCACACATTAAACTAGGAGAAACTATATTGTAGCTAATTCCTATTATGTAGGAACAAACTCCTCAAATGGAGAATTACAAGGGTAGACAAGTAGGAATTAATTATTTCTAACTATATCCTCCATCTTAAATGCATGTTGCATACTCGAGAGTTGGTGGTGGGTGCAACGCCTAGAAATCCGCCCTGTTCCATCTTCCATTACACCACATCGAGGATGTGTCGTAATTATATACGTTAAGAATATTTTGATTGCAATAAAGTTTTATTTATAGATTTTAATAATTTGAATATATAAGTTAACAATTATTATTATTTAGATAATGAATAAAATATATATCTTAAATGTATTATTTAAATAATGTATGACAATGAGTATTTAAATATAGGAGTCGTTTATGGGGTGGAGGAATTGTTTGGATGGTCAAAAGTAGTCAAAATCCGAGCAAAGAAATTATATTTTTGATGGTGGAAATGGATTCAACACCATCAAAAACTTTAAGGCATTTTAAATGTTGAAATTTAACCACTGTAACTTAGATTTACAAAAATCTTTCCCATATTTTTTCAAAAAATGACCGGAATTTCCATAACTTTCAAAGCAAAAAAGCAGTCTCGTTAGACTACGGCTTCTATA